>JAODAL010009327.1:10000-111615 GCA_025379985.1 Phyllomedusa bahiana
CCCAATCGTCTTCCCCTGCGATGAGTTTGTGGGGTGCCATCCAGTTGCTGTGCCATTCAGAACTGTCACAATTGTACTCAAGTTACACCCTCTCCCAGGCAAGACATAAGAGAATATCAATTTAAATTATTACTACAGAAGTACAAACTACAAGCCATCAAAAATACTGTAAAGTATTGGTCTGTAAAAGTCCAATCTAACACCTTATGTTAATTAAAAAAAAAATTGCTGGACCCCAGGATTGTGTGGGGTTTTTGTACTTTTTTTTTTTTTTTAAAAAGGCATCCTATCTCACAGATTAAAAAAAAAATAAATAAGGTTCCACTAAATGGTGATGCAAAGCAAAAATCAAATAAAAAATAAAAATTTTGTATCACCGGAATCATATTGATCTACAGGATAAAGATAAGTTACTTATACTAGAGGATGACCTTTTGTGAAACAACCTATCCCCACACCACACAGCACCCCTTCCAAAAAAGGAAAAGTTTTACAATTGTCCTTTTTTTTTTTTGTTTTTCTGTGTATCGTCCCACAAATATTTTTTTCTGTTTTTTTTTTTAAGTAGTCTATAGTATTGTAAAGGGTTCTTAAAAATGCATCTTTGGAAAAAAATGGCCATCATCGCTTTGTGGAAATTAAAAAAAAAGTTTGGTTGAAGGCAGGAGGGAATTGCAACAAAACCAAATTTACGTCCAAAGGATTAAAAATTCGCATCAACTTCTATTTTTATCAGACCTTGTCATTTTGGCCTCGTTCACAGGGTTATTTCAACGTATTTACAACGGATTTCCGATGAAATACTTTGAAACAGTGAAATCATTGAATAAAGTGGGATAAGTTGTGGCACGTATTTGTAACGATTTCCGACGGATTCACCATCTACAAACATTTGTAAGGATGTGAATCCGATGGAATAATTGAATGTAAAAGTTTTTTTCGTCCGGTTTTCGTCGTCAATCGCGGCGGCATCGGAACGGAATTTTGCGTCGGGAACGACGAGCCGTATTTTCTTTTTAAATCATTTGAAAATAGGGTGACTTTTTTTTGGACGGATTTTCCGACGATTGCCGATCGTCAATCTCGGGAATCCGTCGAAAAGCCCCTGTGAACGAAGGCTACAGGCCTGAACCATGCTCTTTTGGCTACGTGGGCACTCCAACATCTTGTGCAATACCTTCTTAGAAGAACTGGGGGTTTTTTTTGGTTTTGAGGGACATTTCCCCTAAAAGTTATGGTCAGGTGTTTGCATACTGTTGGTCACAGTGTGTGTTTAAAACAAAAAAATAAACCCAGTCAAAACAGAAGCCAGCGGTTATCTGTAAGTAGATAGTCTTTCCTTCTTTTTTTTTGAGTAGCTTTTTTTGGGGTGTTTCTGTGTTCCCCCGTTGAAAGTATCAGTTTTTTGGGGCTTTCTGTAAACCCAGCTTGCCGTTTTAAAGATTGACATTTTTTTGAGGGAGAATAATGGGAGGCCTTCTGGCCTGAAAAAGCATTAGAGAGTTTTTTAGTGACCCCACCGAAATGGCATTATTATAGATGTTCTTCACAAATGAAGGAACCATGTTGAAATGCATTTTATGGTCCCTCTTCAAAACCAATAGTAATTTAGAATATTTATAGGTGCAAGTAATGTTTTCTGCAGCAATTAACCTTACATCTTAAATTACAGACTTGAAATAAGACTAGCTTTTTTTAATGAGCCAATATGCTATAATGTCTTGGCTAATTAATCATTTTTCATATGGGAAAAACCTCGTTGGGGGCTTTGCTCACTTTGCAAATTCTTGTTTGAGTTTTTCACAAAACCATTTAAAGAAGGCTCATTTTGTTAAGTGTTTATTTGGGGGGCGTCCCCTAGACCCCATAAAATTTTTCCCAAAAAAACATTTTAAGACGTCCCTTTGATATGTTAGTGGCTGCTCTCGTTTTTTTTATCTGCTCTGAAGGTTCTTAATTTAAATATGCGCTTTTTTCATGAAAGTACAATCTGAGTTTTTGTACTAAACTGACTTTTCTAAAGCATTCCCAGCTTTAACTTTAAGGGCTTATATATAACGGTTTGATGTGCTTTATGTTTCAGTTCCTCACCATGTTCAAGAAAACTGTAAATGGTGAGAAAGTGAAACATCACGTAGAGCATTGAAATTGTCCAGGGAAACTGGTATTGATTATCTTTTAGAGTTGTTATCCAGTTGATTTCAAAATGAAATGTTACTGATGCCCAGTAAATAAATACGACCCATACTCTCCTCCTCATGTCCGTTCCAGTGCTGGCTCTGCGGAGTTTCACCCTGGTCTTCTGTTTTCTTCCTGGCTTCAGTTGAATGTGACCACTGCTGCAGCCACGTGCCACTGCTTTATATCACTATTTGAGTTAAACTTGAATGGTGATGTATGGATAGTGGGTGAAATCCTACTACCTGATGATGGTGTACCCCGTATCTTACATGCGCTGCAGTTTGGGGTGCAGCATGATCGCACCCTATAGTTTTAAATGGGGCTCCTGCTGCATCTTTCAGATCAAGAATTGACATGTCAATTCTTGGAACGGATCCAGAAGACGCAGTGAGACACACATCAGAGATCACTCAGGTTAAAAGCAATGTAAATCACATTGCTCATTATTGGATACTTGTTTGGGGTCCGACAGATGGATCCAAACCATATATAAAAAGCGTATGTTCACACGGACTCAACACGCGTGGAAATACCTAATGCTTTCTTGCACTCAACAAGTTTTTATTTTTTTGCCTTTTTCTGTAATATGGTAAGCTTTATTTTTTTTAAATTGTCTTTTTTTTTTTTTTTTTTTTAAAAGCAAAGTTTAGTAATTGTCACTTTTCCATCAGACATTTGTATGTATGTGATATAAAGTTTTATGGTGGTCGGGCCGGGCTAAAAGCTGTGATTTGGGCTGTTTAGTATTAATCTTAATGGGATGTTCACACAGCAGTTTTTAGATCGTGTTTAAGGCTCAAGAATGGATCCAAACACATATCTGACAATGCTCTGTGTGACTTACGTTGATTTCAATTTAAAACATGTATCGTTGTGGCTGATATATTAGGCCCAGTTACAAGGAAAATTCTGTGGAAATACACCCCCTGCACTGTCTGCAGAGCTGATCTGGGTCTGTTAAGCAGCTTGTGCAGTTATTGAGCCCGACTGTCATGTGACCACCGCACCAGGAAGGAGACATACAATGGAGTAAGGCGGGTATGGTAATTCAGCAGAGAGCTATCTATCGCTAATAGCCGGCTTTCTACTTGCGCAGCTGCACAATCCGTGTACAGCTGCGCTCTCTGCACAGACATTTAATTTTTAAATAAACTGGACACCTTCTTTAATTTATTTTTTTTTCAATTAGGTTACAGTCAGTACTGTTAAGCAGTGTTTAACAATGTTTTTAAATCTCTGTTGCAAAGAATTTTTCCTCTGACTTATCGTATTCGAACCGGATGATGGGTTGACTGTTCTACATAGTTTGGATACTTTGGACCTCATGTATGAAAACTGTCTAGGTCTAAAACTCACTTTGTTGCCCTTAGCAACCAATCAGAGTGCCCCTTTCATTTTTCCAGAGCACTATATGAAATGAAAGGGGCACTCTAATTTGTTGCTATGGGCAACAAAGTGAATTTTAGACCTAGACCGTTTTCATATATGTGGCCCTTTGTTTAAAAACCAGAGGTTGAAAGACGGGAGCATTTGGCTGAAAAGGTTTAAGTAATTCTCTGGATTGCGTGTTTCATTCTCTCAAAAATGTGTACACTTACAAAATAATTTAATTGCCTTACACACACAAATGTGGACTTTTTAACCCTTTGTGCTCTTGATGTGTAGCCCAAACTTGTTTCTTCCATACTCATACGTGTAATGTGTGGCTCCCTCTGCTCCCCTAGCTTGACACAAAAGTTTTAGTACTATGCCTAGTTACCAATGACGTTTTTTATTTTTGAAAGTGATGGGAACTTACATTCCCACAGCAGCAACTGCTGTGTGTACACTATGGGCGGCATGTATGAACGGGGCTATGCCAGATGTCTGGCCTCTTTAAAAGCTCTATCAGGCGCAGCCCCGTTCATACATTTTTAAATCTCCCGTGGGCCATTCCTTGGTGCGTTACATCGGGAGGTGGGGCGCACTAGAACCGTACAAAGCTACAGATTTATAGCTTCGCTACAGCAATTCTAGGCGCATTACTGCTGAAACAGGTATGCCACTTTCAAAGTGGTATACCTGAGCCAGAAGTGTCACCCGAGCGCTAGAATGCTCCTAATTTATGACCTGCTGTAGAACAGGTTGATAAATCAGGCGCATTCTGTGCCGTTATTAGGCTCATGAAATTTGGTGTGTCAGTGCCAAATTTCATGCATGTCGCCCCATGTGTACAGGAGAGTGGCCATGTAATACATTTCAAGGACCTGCTGCAGTCGAATGTAGTTCCTCTTTTAAAATGGCTGTAAATAAACACGTCTATAGATTTACAGTTCTCGGTGCTTAAGCTTCTTTATTAACCTCTGAAACCCCTTTAGTGTGACTGTGTCCTTTATATAAATATTTCTATATTTTTAGGCTGGACAGTGTCTATGTACCGCAGTTTTTATTAATGTCCTGTGGAGGGCAGCATTGGGCTTGTGCTAGAATTTTTTGGTGATTTTTTACATTGCTTTTATATTTTTAAATTATTATGCAAACTGTATTTCTAAGAGTCCATTAATATGGATTAAAACAAACATCCAAATGACATAAATCTAAGTTATTGCTGCTGATGCCCCATGTAGCTTGAACATAAGAACCAGGTGGTTCTTAAAGGCAGGTTGTGCTGTATAGTGTTCTAGAATTTGGGATCAGGATGATACTCGACTTTTTCAACAAAATTGCTTAATACATGCTCACACTGTGTTCTGTAATGGGACTCAAATTTGGGAAACTTCCTGTTGCCACGGCAATCTGTTTTGGGATGATGACGTTACAGGCTTCACAGAGTCTGATAGAGAGGATAATATTGGGGAGACATGGTCTGTGTCCCACCACTATTGCTTTGTATGTAGATTACCTCCTATTATGATCTAATGGTTAGATATACTAGTGCATCTCCAAAAAATTAGAATATCATTGAAAATTAAAGGGGTTACATTTGTTATAGGGCTCACATGTATTATATTAAACCTTGTCATTCATATTGTAATGAATCCATACAATATATGGGTTTCTCTATTTGACTTAAATTATTAATATTGATGGACTTTTCAATGATATTCTAATTTTTTGAGATGCACTAGTAAGATCAGTACTATCTGTGATCTGAGTAAGGAGTGGTGCTAGGAGGAGACAGATTGTGTGATGCCGTTTATTCGCAGATAAGAGGAAAAAGTTTACAGAATTTTAAGGTATAAAATTTTAAAAGATCAAAATACACTGGCTCAATAAGAGCCCAATCCTCTCAACCTAAGGGTTTATGTAAAGGCCCGTACATGTGTAAAAACAAATCACTGAGCTACCTATGTGGCTTTTTTTTTCAGTTTTGTTTGGTATGTTAAAAAAAAAAAAAAAGTGTTTCAACTTTGATCAGCAATTAACGTTTTTCTCTTTCTCCACAATATATCTACAGGTGACCCTAAACATTGGCAGAACAAATCTCTTCCTGGTGACCCTAACTATCTTGTTGGAGCAAATTGTGTATCTGTATTGATAGATCACTTCTAAGCCTACAGTGTAAAGATAAGAAATAATGTGAAATCTCATATGGACCTATTTATCTTTACACTATATATTGAGTATTATCTGACCGTTTAATAACATTGGGACTCAATAATGCTAGGAAATTTGCCTGAACTTGCATTTTATGGAGTAGACTTTTAAAGCCATGGTCAACGTTTCGGCCTCAGAAATGGCATGTGAAGGTAGACCACTGTCGCACCTTCCTTGTCTTATAACAAACGCCTTTCACTTGCATTAGTTTGTCTCCAAAGGACCAATGCTGATAACACTAAAATAAACTTATTTTCCAGAGTTATACTTTTAATGATTGCCCGACGCCACTGAAGGATACTGCTTGTATTATTTTTCCAGTTTAACCACATAAACGAGCACTTTTTTTCATGGTCATGATCAACAAATGTTTGCACCAGAATGGACTGTTTTATTTAGGGAAGGGAGATTTCTTCATAACCTTGCTGTTGAGATCTGAAACCCACTGTTGCACGGTATTTTCCAACAGCTCCCAGGTTTCAATGGTGTTACTTAAAGGGTTTATCCCATGAATTATTTTCATAGTAGAAGTCTTGAAATACTATGGCTGTTTTTAAAGTAATTTTCAGTGTTAATACCATAAAAATACCTTTTAAACCATCATCTGCTGCTAATCTGTGAGTGGGCTCTGGACAGATTGTATCCTTCCCCTCTAGCAGCTGCTGTCCCTTCTCAATTTGTAGTACAGCTTTACCATTCTAGCAAAGGAATCTTTTGCGTTGCAGAGGCTCTGCTCCTTCCCAACAAGCAGAATGCTATTTCTTTTGGTGGCTCTGCGGTGAACAGAGGGTCACTATACAGAAAATTGGCCGTGGAGAGAGTAAGGATGTATGTCCATTAGCACTTGGCTCATTAGGTGCACATCGGTATACACCTTGAATACCAGGTGCCATGCTATGTAAGTAAATGTCATATCTCTTTACTGGACCATTTTTTGGGGGTTATTGCTTTAATGAGTTTAAATTCAAAATGTGTTGTATTATTTGACGCTTTATTTAAATAAATATACTGTTTTTCATGGGATAATCCCTTTAATGAGAAGTTAGACACATACAGTGACAAAACAGACATGTTTTTGATTCCCATATCAAATTAAACTTGATGGCCTATTAAAATCGAAAAGGTGTATAGACCAATCACAGCATAGGGTTTAATGTAACTGACAGAGGTTCTGGTGCTTCTGTGGATCTGTAAATTAACTATTTACTACACACATTTAACCAGCAGGGATGCCTTACCCTCATGTTACGGTCTTTTTTTTTTTTTTTTTTCCTATTTCTCTGTACTACAAAGTTCATATGGCTTTTTGCGCTTATTTAGAATGATGTATAATGAAGAAAGATAGAAGAAAATATGAATTATTGTGAATTTTTTTATGAGGTGAGCAGTTGGGGTTGAAATTGCTCCTGTTAACTCAGAAAATATTGAAGGAAGTTGTATGTTTCTGCTATGCATTTAAAAAAAAAATCTCAAAGATGTTACAATGCCTGTATATAAAATGCGTGCATACCACTTTTTTCCTTTTTTTTGTTTTGTTTTCTTTTATCTTCTGTTTTTGTTTGTAAATTTAACTTTTTTAAGCTTTACTTTTTGTATAAAAAAAAAAACTGAACGTTTCTTAAGGATACCTTTGTACTCATACCTTTTTTGAGCCTTGAACTTTGTAACATCTGCAGCAATAAAGCGCATTTCTACAGTACTCACCACAAGAACATTTTGAAGCGAAATGCACAAAAATTGCTATCTTTATAAATGCTGAGCATAAATCCTCAGAATTCTCTAGTTTGATTCTTATCTTTAAAGTATCCCTGCTGCAATTTGTGATAAGGATGCTGTATAATGTGCCCTAAAATGTATTTTTTTACTAATAGACAATTTATTATGGCACATTCGCACGGTTTCAGTAGAACATACAGCACTGCATTCTCCTAATCAATTACTAGTCTTCACGTGTGGCTGATTTCATTTTTTTTTTTTTTTTTTTATTTCTTTCCTTTGCAGTTATTAAAATTACACATTTCTAAATATACAAAATAAAACTGGTTTTAAAATAAAATAAATAAAATTAAACCTTAAAGTGTGAATTTGTTTGTAAATTTTTTGTGTTTAAACCAATGTTGATACAAATTGTATATATTTTTAACCGTCTTTTTACAGCAGTGGAACATGGTATATTGATTTATAACCTTCAAAAAAGTTGTGGACAGCCATTGTTGTGCAACAAAATGCCTTTCAACAGTAGTCCTCATTTTATTTCGATGCGCAGGCTTCACACTTGTTCGACTATTTTAGAATTTTTTAATCCATTCATAGACACGAAGTTGTGGCAAATCCCTGGTCTTTTATTGTGCTGAAAGTCTTAAATGGATTTTAGCCACCGATACCTTCATATCACCAAAACATTGATCACCGAATGCAGTTGTTCTTTGGTGCGAATAGAAAGCAGGGCAGCCATGGTTAACATCATGCCGTTACAACGGAAATGATCTCGTTATTTCAAACCAGCACAGCGATCAGACTGACACCTAGCACTGTACACAAAAACAACAGTGCTGCCAACTGAACCCACATGCAAGTGCATTGTGGATAAATATTGGCAAAAATGTATAAAGTGTTGACATTTTCTCTTCAATTAAGGTAGCCATTATTGCAGAAATAGCAACAGGAAGTGTATTTGACATATATATATATTCAGTAGCTGATAATTGTCACTTGGTTATTCATCATTGATGCCATTGTACTTTTATCTAACTTTAGAGTTGGAGCTTCACGTTCTGATGGATATTGCTTTGAAATCTGCATACCACGTCGGCACTGACCAATTGACGCAGCCAGTGGTTTATTAACTATTCTTAATCTCTTAACCTTAGTCCAGATGCATATATGGTGTCTTGTTGCATTCAGCGCATTTCTGTTTATTTATGGAATTATTATATCGTATTATATTATTTGAAGTGCGAATAAGTGCATTTCAGGTTTGTTTACGATAGTGCCCATAGCATCTAAAGCAGTGTTTCTCAACTCCAGTCCTCAAGACCCACCAACAGGTCACGTTTTCAGGATCTCCCACAGAATGCACTGACAATAATTAGATCAACGTGCATTGCTGAGGAAAGCCTGAAAACATAACCTGGTGGTGGGTCTTGAGGACTGGAGTTGAGAAACACTGATCTAAAGTGTTTGTCAGATGGCGAGCTATCTATTTTTGACCATCGGAATCCTACAATGTGATTGTAGGGTGACAGTGGGTCACCATGGCAGCTGGTGTCCTAACAAAAGTGAGTGGTCCATCCTAATGATCTGATCACTTTCACACTGACATTACATACAGTAATGCTCTAGTCCAGAGCAGTGGGCAAGTGATGAGATGGTTGCTGCTTCAAGTCCCCTAGAGGGGCAATATGGAAAATAACCATAAAAAGAAAAAAGGTTTTATTGAAGAAAAAAAATCCCTAAATAAAATGATGAATTACTAATTTATCTGAAAAACTACTTCCCTAAAAAAAAAAATTACGTATTTGGTGGTGAGGCAATAGTGACACCCTTTAATATAAAGATAAAATACCGTACTATTTATACCATGTGAGGCAAAAAAATACTTTTAAAGTTATACCATTAGGTTTTTTAATTATCATGTTTATTTGTGACTTTGTTAATGTTAGGATAAAAAAAAAAGTATAGACATTATGGTGGGACCCCAAAAGATCAACCAAATAAAAGTAATTTTTTTTGTAATATGTTTTTTGAGATCCGGTTAAGGGAGAAAGATTTGGGATCGTTCGATAGTCATATGTTTTCTAAAGTCAACCCATAATTTGCTTTTTTTACAATAAATACCAGCTATCCCCAGACATTGGAGGTCGCCGGACCCCACCCTCGTCATTTGAGGAATGGTTTCTGGAAGTGACACACATACGATATGGAAGAATTATTACCTCAAGACAAAATTCATGTTCTGCATAATACCTGGGTACCCTGGCTCCAATTTACATCCTCCCCTGCCTTCCATTCTTTTGTCATCTAAAATCTATAAGGTCAGGAATGTGCACTTCTAATCATGTGTTTACTCCTGAGTTTCTTACCTTCCCCTCTTCCTCTTCTCCCTCCCCCCTTGTCCACTCTCCTCTCCTTCTTTTCGCTTTCTTTTTCTCTTGCACTGCCTACAGGTCATAGCTGATTGACTTTTTTTATATTTATTTGGGTTTGCCAAGCCCTCTTTGACCATATTGATCATATTTTTTTGTAGCAACGCTCTACATAACCATTTTAATCTTACTCTTTCTGTTGAATGTATTTGTGATTATATTTTTTGAATAGCTATCTGTTTGTTTGTTTTTTAATGGCCTATTTATTTGGCTGATCTTTTTGCGCAGTAGTATCAATCAGTTGCTCTTAAAGATTGTTTTTCATGTTTTATTTTATTAAATGAGAATGTAATGTTATGCACCGTTTGTGATATCCAATAAAGCTTTTTTGAATATGAGAAAAAAAAATACTAGCTAAAGTCTGGAAATAGAGACTTTACTGATATGTTAGACTTGGTTGGTTGAAAGACAACTTTGGTCCTAAGAAAAAGGTTGTCAGATGAAGGAAATGTATAATCCTTTTATTGTTTCAAGATGGAAGTCCATCATGTGATGTGGCAAAAGATGGTTGATCCCAGTCAGCTGTGTAGGAAATCTAAAGTAATAATAAAAAAAAAAAACTAGATGGTTCTATTAGAAAAACATCTAGGGAGACATCAGTGTTATGATGGAATTTACATGTAGAAAAGCCAGATCTAAACCAGATCAAACCTTAAAAGGAGAGTACAATCGGGGTGTGTGGATGATTAGATGAAAGTGATATTTAGTAATAGATCACCTATGTACACTGACCAAACAGATGATGCTGGGACTTTTTTTTTTTATTTTGTTTGAATTAAATGAATAAAGGTGACGTATAAAGTCTGGAGAAAATGATCAAGTTCCGCTACTTATTTATGATCTAGTTTGTGTCAGATGAGTAAAAGTAAATTTTTATTTGAGGGTTTCCAAATCGCTAGTCTCAGGAGTCATGTGTGGTACATACAGTCATCGCTGCTGAAGCCACTGTCTGGTTACAGTGGTCACATGCTGGTATGTGGCACTGAAGTTGCAGAATGTTTAACAGGTGAGTACTGTTTTGTTAACTTTTTATTATGTTTAAAGTTACCACTGGGACAACCCCATTAAATGTATACATATTAAATGGGGGCCTGAAAGTTGCTTTAGAATAATGTAAAAACTTCAGAATGATAGGAAGCTGGACAACATTCTGTTTAAGATCTAAAACAAATATCTTACTAATGCAAAATGCAGGGGTTAAGAAGTATAGTATTCTCCTGTACTATGAGTAAGGACTTTGAAATTAATCCTTGATTATCCTGATAGCACAGTATGTAGGTGACTTTTAAGGTTGACAAAAGTCGAGATGTAATGCAGGTATGCAAAGTTGAGTAGAGGCTGGAGACCTTAATGACTATACAGATTAACAGGGTATAAGGAAAAAATGTGGCTATATATTGGAACACAATTTTGCTGTATATCTTAGGTTATAGTAAGAGTATAAATTTCAGAAATTATTTAAATTTCTGCATTATTAATAAAGTTATAGAGTACAACTATAGAAAAATGCAATCTAAACTAATCACATAATGTAATGGTTCATGTCTCCTAGTGAGCACACTAACTCCTTGAACTCATCTTGAAGTCTTGAACATCACCAGACACACTTTCTCCTCCTTTTTAATGCTCTACTAGGCCTTTACTGCAGCGGTTTTCAGTTGCTGTTTGTGGCATTTCTTTCTGAAGTTTAGTCTTTAACAAGTGAAATGCTTGCTCAGTTGGGTTGAGATCAGATGACTGACTTGGCCATTCAAGAATATTCTACTTCTTTGCTTTTATAAACTCCTGGTTGCTTGGCTTTGTTTTTGGTCATTGTCCATCTGTATTATGAAACACCAACCAATCAGTTTGACTCAATTTGAGCACACAATATGTCTCTGGATTCCTCAGAATTCATCCGGCTGCTTCTGTCCTGTGTCACATCATCAATAAACACTGGTGACTGAGTGTCACTGGCAGCCATGCATACCCAAGCCATCACACTGCCTCCCCCGTGTTTTACAGATGTGGTGGTATTCTTTGGAGCATGAGCTGTGCCACGCCTTTGCCATACTTTTTTTCTTTCCATCCTGATAGAGGTTGATCTTGTTTTTTTCTGTCCAAAGAATGTTCTGCTTTTTTTAGTTTTTTTTTGTTTTGTTTTTTAAGACCGTCCAGTCGAGCCTTTTTATTCTTGAGACTTATGAGTGGCTTGCACCGTGCAGTGAACCCTCTGTATTTACTTTCATGCAGTTTTCTCTGTATGGTAGATTTGGATATTGATATGCCTACAGCCCTGGAGAGTGTTATTCACTTTGTTAGCTGTTTTGAAGGGGTTTCTCTTCACCTTGGACATTATTCTGAGATCATCCACCACTGTTGTCTTCTGTGACCGTCCAGTTCAGGTGCATTGATGAGTTCACCAGCGCTTCTTTCTTTCTCGGGGTGCACCAAACTATAGATTTTGCCACTCCTAATATTGTAGCAATTTCTCAGATTTTTTTTTTTTCTGTTTTCGACAGCTTAAGGATGACTTGTTTCTCCAGTATGGAGAGCTCTTTTAACTGCATGTGTTCTTCACCGCAAAATCTTCCAAATGCAAGCACTGCACCTCAAATCAACTCCAGACCTTTTATCTGCTTTATTGAGAATGTCCATGAAACCAACTCTGAGTCAATTGTCCAATTACTTGTGGTCCCTTTTAAAAACCGGGTGTCTCATTTTAAGGAGCTGAAACTCCTATAAACCCTTCATCCAATTTTAATGTGGATAACCTCAAATGAAAGCTGAAAGTCTGGACTTTGTCCATGTCCATTATAGAACTACTGTATAACTTGAATACGTTTCAGTAAACAGGCTGAAAAATTAAAATTTCTGTCCGTGTCCAAATATATATTTGTAGACCTAACTATGTCAGTGCTGGTAAGGTCCTATATAGCGGACTTACTGCTGTTTCTGCACCTGTTACATACCGATCTGCACCCCCGAAGCAAGATCGCAGAGTGCTGATCTCTTAACATGGCAACTGGAATCTTAATGATGGCTTCGATTGCCGCTATGTTTGTTTCTATTACTTCCTCCCCCAGGCAGGAAGAAATACAGTAGAACCACCATCTTTTGTACACCTTTCTGCATTATTTATACAATACAGTATAATACACTTAATGTAACTTAATGTTACTGTAAAAAATTAGTCTAAATGTTTAAAAATATAAAAAATTCCAATCATCCCCTTTTTTGCCAATTTACAAATGAAAAAATATACAATAAGTTACACATAATTGGTATCGCCACATCCGTAGAACTATTAAAATATAATCTTATTTATCCCGAGTGCTGAACACAATAGAAGAGGAGAAAACTCCAAACACCAAAATTACGTTTTTTTGTGGTTATTTCACATCCCCTAAAATTGGAATAAAAAGTGATCAGAAAGTCTCATGCGTCCCAAAATGGTACCAATAAAAAGTACATTTCATCCTTCAAAAATTTAACCCTCACTCAGGTTCATAGATGGATCAACAAAAAAGTTATTGATCACAGAAAATGGTGCTGCAACAATGCTATAACAAAGAAAACCCTTCATATTTTGTATTGCCGGAATTGTAGCAACCTGTAGAATATAGGTAACACTATACTGGAGTGAATGCCAAGAAAACAAAACCCCCACAAACAAAACCCCCTTACGTTTTTATTTACGTTTCACCTCACTTAGATTTTTTTTTTCAGTTTCCTAGTACATTCTATAGCACTGTTAATGGCACCATTAAAAAGTACATTTTGCCCCATAAAATAAAGCCCTCATATGCTTATGTAGATGGAAAAGTAAAAAGCCATGACTGCTGCCTGTGTCCGTATGACACAGAAGGTAATGGAATAGCATATTCATGTATGCTTATACATTACTAAGTGTAAAAAAAAAAGTGTTATGCCTTAAGGGGATTACATTTTTTAAAAAAAAAAACTGTAAAATAAAAATAACCTAAATATTTGATAACATTATTGTGCACACAAAAAACAACCTACACATATTAGGTATCTACATGACCATAATAACTTGTAAAAAAAAAATCATCTAACCGGTTATTTAGTTCGAATGGTGTAAAAAGTAATTAAAATAACAAAAAAAAATTCTGCAGTAATTTATTTGTAAACTTAAACTATGCCACCCAAAAATTCTTCCTCTGTCAACTATTCAATACCTTCAACGCTCTCCTCCATACCCCAGCACACCCTTCCCAATCTCTTCTCTCAGCAAATGATTTTGCCACACACTTCCTAAACAAGATAAACTTCATCAGAGAAAGTGTCATCCCCACTGTCCACCTCTATACCTGCACAGTTCCCACTGCCCACCTCTATACCTACACAATGCTCTTCCCCCTAAACCTGCTTCTCCACTGTTACTCATAACAAGATTTCCTCTCTACTGTTCAAATCCAACCTCACTACTTGTTATTTTGACCCATTGCCATCCCACCTCATCCCAGACTTCAGTGTTGCTGTTATCCGAGACCACCTCTTTTCAACTGATCGCTAATCTCTGGCATCTTCTCTTCCTCCTTTAAACATGCTACTATCACATCTATCCTTAAGAAACCCTCTCTTGACCCCTTACTCTCTGTCCAACTATCACCCCATCTCTCCACTTTCATTTACCTCTAAACTCCTTGAACAGCATGTCTATCTTTGACTGTCCTCTCATCTCTCCTCTAGCTCTTTTCCTGACCCACTGCAATCTGGTTTCTAATCCTACCACTCTACCAAAGCTGCTCCTACCAAAGTCAACAATGAATAAAAGCCAAAAAGAAAGGACCGCGGCGCACGTACTTTTAAAACAGGGAATGCCAGAGAGTAGAAAAGTTTACTACAACTCTAATTTATTAAAAGAGACCATAAGTCTCAACATAAAACAACCGAAAAATCCCGACGCGTTTCGCGTGGCAACTCCACGCTTCCTCAGGGGTACATATTTAGACATGTGTAACACAAATTATATAGAGAAATTATCTGCAAAAAAAAACGGTACAAGATGTATTGACCATAGACGTTCATTGTTACAAAGAACCAGGTATGTTACGTGCATTGCCGGTGGTTGAAACTTCTGTCAATCACCACAGACACGTACTGATGAGCGGAAGAGGATTTGCAAAAGAGATACAGGGTGTCAATGTAATTAGCACACCTGTCTCTTGCAATCCAGTCCGTGATCAGCGTTAACCGTGGTGTTGAACAGTCTAGCTTTCAGACAAAAAAAGAAAAAAGAAAAAAAAGGCAAACAGATTATCAATAGATGCGTGGGTGACACACTATATTGTCTTACAAATACGAGCCCTTATTAATGCCACTGAGAATGAAAAAATGAGCAGATTAGTCAAAGATCATGGGGTATAAATGGCTAATAAATAATTAGTATCTAAAAAGATGATTGCGTAACCCAATATAAACCTGGGGTTACGCAATGGAAAACCAAACAACATATTCATGGAGAACCGAACAACACATTGTGAGTAACTGTATAAATGACAATAAATACTAAAGAATATAATAATAGCGAACATATCCTTGTGTATCACCAAGAACATGGAGTATACATTAATCTACGTGGATGTGAAATAATTGCTAAAAATATAAAAGATAAAAATAAGAGGTACTTAGAAGACTTAAAATATGTACAACCACGGACTGTTGTACCTAATAGATGAAAGGGACTGGATGTGAAGAATGAGTGATAACCTCAAAAGGTGTAAAAAAAAAAACGCTAAATTTGAATAGAGCTGAACTACGAGGATGTAGACTATATAAATGAACAGTATATGATGGAATAATATGACACACTGATAAATAACCAGCACACACTGATATGACAAACTAATAAATAAATATGCACTGTATATACTAAGAAAATCCATATAGAATCATGATTGATACGATATCCAATACAGAGTGGACTGACCATCAAGTAAAACTGCAAATGAGCATAAACATAAGAAAAAAATAAGGTAGCTCTACCAAAGGATGCCAAGGATGTAAGTTTATCGAATGAGTTCCACTATATCATTTAAACCCTGGGGATGTATAGTTTTTAGACGATACATCCAGTACAACTCACGTCTTTGGAGTTGCTGGAATTCAATTGAGACATTGAAAGGAATCATGTCTATAGGAGTAATGGAAAGATCAGAGATGTTACAATTGTGTTTTTCATTGAAATGTCGGGCTACGCTCTGTTTTTATATCCCCTTTTGGGATACTGCCAGCGGTGTCCGTTCAGTTCTAACACACAATGCACAGATGGTACGACCAACATACTGTAAATTGCAGGTAAAAGCGAAAAACGTAAAATAAAAATAGTTGGATTTGCAATTTAAAGGAAACTTGATGGTAAATTCTTCCTTGGGGGATACTCGAAGTGAAGGTGGATGTTGTATTGATGCCAGGTACAACATAGGCAACCCTTTAGAGTTTACATGGAGTTTCTACCTTTAACCGTATGTGACTCATTGATATCGATAGTTTTTTCTCGAATTTTGCTAGGGGCTAGGATACCCTTTAAGTTGGGTGCCCTCCTTCTATGAAACACACAATCGTACATCTCTGATCTTTCCATTACTCCTATAGACATGATTCCTTTCAATGTCTCTAATAGATTCCAGCAACTCCAAAGACGTGAGCCTATAGCACAACTGCAAGAGGTGAGTATACTTTTACTCATCACCTATATATAACCTCTTGAACGTACTTCACCATTGTGCGCCTTTTTGCCTTCTCTCTTTTTTATATATAAAAGTCAACAATGACGTAGTAACCGCTAAAGACTCGCGTCAGTACTCTTTCACCCCCCCCCCCCCTCTTAGACTTGTTCTCTGCTTTTGACACTGGTGACCATTCCCTCTTGCTACAAATCCTTTCATCCCTTGGCATCTCGAATTTGACCCTTCACTGAATCTCCTCATACCTCACTGATCGGTCGTTCGTCGTCTTTCACTCCTGCACCACTTCCTCCTTTCATCCTCTCTCTGCTGATGTCCCACAGGGGTCAGTCCTGGGCCCACTACTCTTCTCTATACTCTTGGCCTGGGTTAACTCATAGCATCACATGGCTTTCAGTACCAGCAGTATGCGAACGACACCCAACTTTACATCTCCGGCCCAGATGTTAACACTCGGCGATCCCAGACTGTCTATCATCCATATCCTCCTTTTTTTCCCTCCCGTCTACTAAAACTTAATGTGGAGAACATGGCATTCATCTTTCCTCCTTCTTACTCTACCCCTCCACCAGATCTCTCTATTGCAGTTAACAGCTTTACACTCTCACTGGTCCCACAAGTCCGCTACCTTGAGATAACCTTTGACTCCTCTCTGTCTTTCAAACCATGCATCCAAGACCTCACCTCTGCCTGCCACCTCCACCTGAAAAATCCAATCTGCTCATTGCCTAACCTTGGTACTACAAAAATGCTAGTCCATGCCCTTGTCCTCTGCCGCCTAGACTACTGCAATAACCATCTCTGTGGCCTCCCATATAACACACTTTTTCCCCTCCAAACCCTCCTCAACTCTGCTGCACGTTTTATCCACCTCTCTCCTCACCACTCTGCCCAGTGGCTTCAGTTCAAGTTACTTACCATGATCTACAAGGCTCTTCATAACCTCTCCCCTCCATACATCTCTGCCTTAATCTCTAAACACCTCCTCTCACACAATCTCTGCTCCTCACGGAACCTTCCTCTTATCAGTACCCCGCACGACTGTCTCCAAGACTACTCATTCTCTGGAACTCACTACCCCCAACACATCAGACTCTCTACTTTCACTAGCCTCAAAAGCAACCTGAAAACCCATCTCTTCAGGACAGTCTATAACCCACAATAAACCTGCATCCACTTCAACACAATTTTTACCCCTTACCTTCTGTCTGTCTTCTCCTTCCTTGTAGATTGTAAACCTTGGCGGGCAGCTTCCTCACTCCCTCTGTACCAGTTGTTATTTATTGTCACCATTATACTTGTTTAACATATGTTATGTATGTAACCCCTTTAAATTTACAGCACCTTAGAACTAATGGTGCTATAAAATATGATAATCTGCAAGTCATCCCACAGATTCTCAATGAGATTTAGGTCAGGACTTTGACTGGGTCATTTTAACAAGTGCATATGCTTTGATTTAAACCATTCCATAGTTAAATGGTTTAAAAGGCTGAAAAAAGACAGATGTCCATCCAGTTCAGCCTATTGTGCTATAGTGTTGATCCAGAGGAAGGCTAAACCTCCATGAGGTAGAAGTTAACTGTCCTCATTTTAGGGAAAAAATTCTTTTCCGACTCCAATCTCGCTATCAGAATAAATCCCTGGATCAACAAGCCGTCTTCAGAATCCAGTCACTATAACTTGTTATATTATTACACTCTAGAAATGTAGCTAGAGTCTTTTTGAATTCTTTTAAGTTCTCACTGCTCTTACAGTAAAGAATCCCTTTCTATGTCTATGTAGAAACCTTTCCTCTAGATCTAGACGATGCCTCCTTATTCTAAATACAATCCTGGGTATAAATAGATCTTTCTATATTGACCTTTGCTATACTTAAACATATTATGTCCCCCAGAAGCTGTCTTTTCTCTAAACAAACTTAATCTTGCTACTCTTTCTGGGTATTGCAGTCCACCCAGTCCTTTTATTATTTTGTTGCTTTGAACCGGTTCAAGCTCTACAAAGTTTTTCCTGTATGAAAAAAGAGCCATCCAGCTCACCTGAGTTTGTTGCCACAGTTCTTGCGATCCCTTGGCAATCGCTTGAAAATAATCCACAAACACAAAAGGAAGATGAACCAACAACTCCGTAACCAGAGCGCGGGATAAAAAAAGCAGCAACAATGTAATTGACAAAACTAAAAAAAAAAATCCAGACAATAAATTACAAAAGCTTTGAATGCATCATAAGCTGCTGCTTTATGAAGATACACAATATGAAGATCTGTTTATTGCAATACTTATTATTCTTATGTCTTTTTGTTGAAATTTTGAATTTAAATTTGCATAAATAAAATTAGTTCACAGTTCTAATAATAATATTGGCTTTTATCACAGAAAACGACAAAAATACATATTTAATAAAACTAATTACTAATAGTATCTCGGAACTAGAAGCAAACCATTGCTGTGGAGAAAATAGGGCTTATTCCTTTACTTGTAATGCGAAGATTAGGTAAAATATGCTCTGACTGAAAGCCATAAATTAAGTGTCCTTCCAAACCTCTGCATGTAGGGAAAAACTTTGACAAGGGCTAATATAGATAATTGGTTTTCTTGGTCTCGTAAACCACCGCTTGTCCAGTAATTGGGAACATAATTCTTGAGCTTGTATTTCATCATTGGTGTTTTTGTGGTACTTCTGCGCTGCATGCTTTCAGTGAATGTTTTCAAGTTATCAAATATATTTAAAAGTGGGTAACCTTTGCTTGTAAGGGTATTGAACCTTGAGAAATATGCCCCCAAAGTGGATGCTAAGAAATGGAGCTGTTACTTTGTATCTGTATTTGTCGTGTGTTTTTCCCACTGAAATGTGGAAAATGAGTAAGTGATATTTGAATGCTTAGTATTCTGTATCGGTAATCACAAATATTAATTTAGCAGAGATAACTTGACTGTGATCTCTCAGTTTTACATGTTATCTGATTTTTGATCACAACAAAAACCATTGGAAAAGTTTTAATAATGCACTATGCTATAACTGCACAATGTTATGTCAAATTTTGCTTTGATAAATCCATACGTGTGAAAATAATGTAGTATGAACATAGCCTTAAAGTTATGTGTTTTGATAAGAGTCTGTAAACAAATTCTTTTGCAGAATCTTCCAACTTTTTAATGATATTGGTACACTCTTCCGCCCCACCCCACCCAAAAAAAATAATTGATAACACATTGTTAGAAAAAGATATTCATGGTAGGGGAGACTGGTCATTCCTTTTTCCACTAATAGCATATCTGTGTTTTGTAGATAGCTTGGTCTGTTACAGATAAAAACAGGGCATCCATATTTTACTGTAAGGAATAAAGAATATTATAGTTTTCATCAAAATGAGAAAGAAAAAAACTGGACTTGATTTTGTTAAAACAAAATGAAGATTAGCCTGCATTTCAGCTTAAGAAGAGATGCTACTGTAGTGATAAACATAAAGACCTCATAAATTCTGTTCGTACTTGAATAGGTAGCAACAGCTCAGACTTAAGATGCTATTCTAAAGCTTTTTCTTCAAATCCTCTTTGAAATAATCATCCATTATCAATCCATTTTCACTAAAAGGGTCATCTCTGGTAAAAAACACAAAAAAAAAAAAAAAAAAACTGCTTGTTGAATAAAAATTATAACATGAATTATACATAATTTTTCTGTTCATATGCTGGTGGCCAACTGCTCACATTACTGTACCAAAAAGTAAAGCAATATTGAAAAATATAGCTTTGTAAATCGCACGCATATTTAATATCCGTTCAAAGAATACACATGTGCATAAGAGGACGATGGCAGGGTCATAATTCGTAGTCATACTGCTTGGGTATGCGTTACCTACATAGGGTTATGTTAATATACAGAAAAATCCATAAAACGATCAATTTACACAATATACAAGCCAATTGATGTAACATTACATTAACCATAAAATGCATGATTTTTTTCTCCCATATATTTCTGCCATCATCCACCATCTACTTCAAAAGCCTTCCAATGCAGTGAACCATATGTGGATCACAATAACGCACTGATATATTTCAGCTTTATGTGGATATAAAATCTGACAAAATTACACTTTTTGCATCAGAGAGAACTTGACTTCCTGGATATATATCTGTATAACAATAATACGGTATGTTTGAAAGCTATTTCACCCCCAAAACCGCCAAAAATGAACTTTCCTCCACTCACTATAATTTTCACCAACCAACCACTATTTCGAATATATTTCTTTGTATAGGAGAATTGGAAACGGTGTGCTATAAAATGATTTCACCCCAAATACTGCAAAAACTGAACTTTTGGGCACTAAGTATGATTTGGCAAATCCAAGCATTCTGTAAAATATATATCCATGTATGTAACTAAGGGCCACATGTATGAAAACTGTCTAGGTCTAAAACTCACTTTGTTTTCCATAGTAGAAGAGTGAAGAAATCAGGCGATACCTTTTAGAGGCTAATTGAATATAATTGATAGTGAGCTTTCGAGAGGACTAGCTCCCTTCTTCAGACATGGTGTTATACCTTGTATACTTTTGTTTTCCATAGCAACCAATCTCAGAGCGCCCCTCATTTTTCCAGAGCACTATACGAAATGAAAAAGGCATTCTGATTGGTTCCAGAAGCTGGCAACTCTGGCCTTTATGCTAACTGGGAAAAAATTAGCAGGACATCCGCGCCTTTCCGCTCTCTAGTGAAAGAAAGGTCTGTTTATGTGTAGAATTGTAAGTACAATGTAGCTCAGAGGTAACATTTTTGCTTTAGAGCACAAGGGTCCTTGGTTCAAATCCCTGCAGGAACCTAACCTGTATTTTTTTTCCCTCTTTATCAATGCACACACCTCATTGAGGGTTCTTTTTTTTTTTATTTGCACTGTTTGACTTATTACTAACTAGTCCAAAGGACCGGAGTAGAATGACAGCACCTGGGGTTACAACACTCTGTAGCTACCTGAGAGGAGAGGTGATGTCCAAGCTTGTGCGACCAGGACTGAGGAGCTCTCAGCCCTGGTCGTATCCCCTTGAGATAAGGTGTAAACAGTTGATCACTAATTTTGAATAATGATGAATGGTGAAATGTTTATTTAATTTTCAAACTTCCCACATCAATTTTACTTTGTGGCAAAACCCCTTTAAGGGATGTAGTTTCACAAATAAAGTGTTTATTAAGTTATAGCACCTTAGGGTGTCCGCAAACCTGTAATGGCACCTAAATAAAATGGGCAACAAATTGGATATCTCTAAAAATAGCAGAATCCGGAGAATCAATATTGAGTTACGTTTTCTTGGTTACATCTATCGCGTTCCAGTGAATAATGAATAAAAATTTAAAATACTACCATGCTTCCTACATGCCGTTTTGAATACATTAAAATGTGCAGTTTCTTAGAGGAGTCATTTATGGGGGGGATTTAACATACAGGCCCCTCAAAGCTATAAACTGGACTGGTCCCTAAAAAAAATTTGTTGCAAAGTTTCTTAAATGTTAAAATGACTGCTAAATTGATAAGCCCCATAATCTAGTAAAAAATAAAGACAAAAATTGAAATCTGTCTTACATGCATAAATGTTTGCACTTAATTAAGACGTCACAAAAATTTGGATAGATTTGCCATTTTCAATTTTTCACAAATAAACAACTGTATGCCCAATATTTATTACTAACTTAAAGCACAATATGTCATGATAAAATAGTCTCTGAATTACATAGATAAAAGTATCAAAACTTATTCCCACATAAAGTGACTCGTCAGATTTAAATAATGGGGCTCTGTCAGGAAGGTCAAAACTGACTGCGACGGTAAGGGATTAATCTTATAGAAAGTTTAGTAATATTCCATGAACTTGGTACTTCAAAACTACACACGCTTATATGGTGCTCTCCCCAAGGAGAGATGTTCCCCTTTCTGAGCCACTCATTGCCTACCCGTCAGCCAGTATCCCTCTGCTCTGCACTGATGAGGGGCAAAACCCCGAAACAGCTGCTGTATGCAGATGCGTGATACTGGCTTGGCTAATATCCCTTTTGCTTTCTAAAAGCTCAGCTGGTCAAAAGCAAATTGAGGATTTGATACATTCAATAGAGGGCGCTTGAGCTTTCCCATAATGCCTCTTAGTACTTTATGTAATATTACATGCATTGCTGCTTGTATGTTATATAAATTGATGGTTTTATCGATTTTTCCCATATAGTGAGGCAACCCAATGTCTAAGTATGCATGTACAGTGGAGAAGTATTTGATACACTGGCAATTTTTGAAAAACTTTGCACTTTTATTGTAGGTACACTTCAATTGTGAGAGACTGAATCTAAAATAAAATCTAGAAAATTACATGTATGTAATACAGTAGAAAAACAGAACTTTGTTGCACAAACCTTTGTTTGCAATCATTGAGGTCCGACGTTTCCTGTAATTCTTGACCAAGTCTGCACACACTGCAGCAGGGATTTTGGCCCACTCCTCCATACAGAACTTCTCCAGATCTTTCAGGTTTGGGGGCTGTCACTGGGCTACATACAGGTGCTTCTCAATAAGTTAGAATATCTGCCAAAAGTTTTTTTTTTCAGTAATTCAATTCAAAAAGTGAAACTCATGTATTATTATTACTATTATTATTCTGTCATTATAAACAGAGTGAACAGTTTCAAGTGTTTATTATGTTAATCTTGACGATTATGGTTTACAGCCAACAAAAACCCAAAAGTCATTATGTCAGAAAATTAGAATAATTAACCCAAAAACACCTGCAAAGGCTTCCTAAGCATTTTAAAGGGTCCCTTAGTCTGGTTCAGTAGGCAACATAATCATGGGGAGGACTGCTGACTTGACAGATGTTCAGAAGGCAATCATTGGCCCACACTCCACATGGAGGGTAAGCCACAAAAGGTCATTCTATAGAAGCTGGCTGTTCACAGTGTGCTGTATCAAAACATTCTAATGGAAAGTTGAGTGGAAGGAAAAAATGTCCTAGAAAAAGGTGCACAAGAAACCGGTATAACCGCAGTCTTAATAGGATTGTTAAGAAAAGGCTATTCAAAAATATGGGGGAGATTCACAAGGAGTGGACTGCTGCTGGAATCAGTGCTTCAAGAGCCAGCACAAACGGACGTATCCAGGATATGGTCTACAAGTGTCGCATTCCATGTGTCAAGCTACTCATGACCAATAGACAACGCCAGAAGCGGTTTACCTGGGCCAAGGAGAAAAAGAACTGAACTGTTGCTCAGTGGTCCAAGGTGGTGTTTTCAGATTAAAGTAAATTTAGCATTTCATTTGGAAATCAAGATCCCGGAGTCTGGAAGAAGAGTGGAGAGATACACAATCCAAGCTGCTTGAGGTCTAGTGTGAAGTTTCCACAACCAGTGATGGTTTGGGGAGCCATGTCATCTGCTGGTGTAGGTCCACTGTGTTTTATTAAGACCAAAGTCAGCACAGCTGTCTACCAGGAAATTTTAGAGCACTTCATGCTTCTTTCTGCCGACAAGCTTTTTGGAGATAGAATTTTCATTTTCCAGCATGACTTGGCACCTGTCCACACTGCTAAAAGTACCAATACCTGGTTTAATATCCACAGTATCACTGTGCTTGATTGGCCAGAAAACTTACCAGACCTTGGCCCCATAGTGAATCCCCAATGCAGAAGAGTTGAAGGCTGCTATCAAAGCAACATTGGCTTCCATAACACCTCTGCAGTGCCACCAGCTGATCACCTCCATGCCACGCCGCATTAATGCAGTCATTCATGCAAAAGGAGTCCTGGCCAAGTATTGAGTGCATTTACTGTACATTTAATTTGGCCAACATTTGTGTGTCCCAAACATTTTTTACAGTTGGTCTTATAAATTCTAATTTTTTGTTTTGGGTTAATAATTCTAATTTTCTGATATGACTTTTAGGTTTTCCTTGGCAGTAAGCGATAATCATCAAGATTAACATAAATACTTGAAAAAGTTCACTCTGTTTGTAATTACTCTATATAATAAGAGTTTCACTTTTGGAATTGAATTACTGAAAAAAAAAAAAACACTTTTGGCTGATGTTCTAATTTATTGAGAAGCACCCGTAGATTTTCGATTAGGTTCAGGTCTGGAGACTGGCTAGGCCACTCCAGGACATTGAAATGCTTCTTACGGATCAACTCCTTAGTTGTCCTGACTGTGTTTTGGGTCATTGTACTGCTGGAAGACCCAGCCATGAGCCATCTTCAATGCTCTTACTAAGGGAAGGAGATTGTTGGCCAAAATACAGTGCAGTCATCCAGTCCCATTTGCAGAAAAGTACCCCCAAAATATGATGTTTCAACCCTAATGCTTAATGGTTGGGACGGTGTTTTTGGTGTTGTACTCCTCCTTCTTCTTCGTCCAAACACGGTAAGTAGATTTAATGCTAAAATGTTCTATTTTGGTCTCATCTGACCAAGTGACATTCCCCCATGTCTCCTCTAGATCATCCAGATGGTCATTGGTGAATGTCAAAAGGGTTTGGATATGTGCTTGCATGAGCAAAGTATATTTACTATTTTGCCATAGGCAAACTTAAACTCTCAGTTCTCAATCTATAAAGCACTCAAACTTAACTTGTATTATATATAGAACACTTAAAGGGGTCGTCTCACTACAAGGATTACTTTTTATGTTACAGATCTTGCAAAAACAAGTCACTTTGTAATATGTGTTCATTAACAGTGTCTCACCTTTTTCTAGATAACCTCTCTAGTATGGGCTGCGTCAGCTCCTCAGGTTTCTATAGCTACAGACCTGTTTGATCTCTCCTGATAGGCTTCCGGAACTGGTTACTATAGATACAGACCTAGTGTCCTCAGCAGCTCATCACTGCAGGCCAGAAGCAGCCAGTAAATGCCCCTGAATTCAAAAATGAAACTGAAAACAGGACTGAGGTAAGATGAATCGATGTAGTGAGACAACCCCTTTAACCTCGATACACACTATTTTAAAAAACGGATTTCTAACCTCTCCATTTGTCCCTTTCTAATTGTGAAGGAATAACTCCTTTTCTATTATCAACCTTTTAGCAGGGAAACCCTATATATACAGTGATTTGCTAACTCCAAAAAGAAATCCAAAACATCTTACTTGGGCAATCATCCCTAATCTAATAGGCATGAAACATATAAGGTTTCCTTGTGAGACCCTCTGCAGTGGGTAACACAGTAGAAAGAGGTAGGAAATCACATATTAAAATGTCATGCCTGACCTCCCCAACATGTTTCACCAGCTAACTGGCTTCATTACGGGACAGAGGTCCGATCCCATGTGGTCTAGCTCATTTCCTTTTATATGATCTTAGGTACATACCCTATTCAGGGGCTCACCAATTGGCTACCAGAGATTCAACAATACTCATTCCCCCTTTTTCTCTCCTGCATGAATACTGATGCTATTTACTGCTGCTGCTGTGTTCTTATAAACAACATTCCTCAGGCAAGTTAAGTTTTTGTGCCTTATAGATTGAGAACTGATAGTTTGTTTGCCTATGGCAAAATAGTAAATATAGTTATTAAAAGTCACTCTTTGTTCTCTTGTTAGATTCCCATTTTTTTTTTAAGACTATTTGACAAGTTTTGCATGAGCAGAGGCACCTTGTATGCCGTGCAGGATTTTAATCCACGACGGAACAGTGTGTTACTAACAGTAATCTTTGAGACTGTGATCTCAGCTCTATCCTCTCGTTTAGTTCTGGGCTGATTCCTGACCTTTCTTAGAATCATCCTTACCACATGAGGCGAGATCTTGCATGGAGCCCCAGACGAGGAAGACTGACAGTCATCTTGTGTTTCTTCTATTTTCTAATAATTGTGCCGATAGTTGTTGCATTCTTACCAAGCTGCTTGCCTATTGTCCTGTAGCCC
Organism: Phyllomedusa bahiana; assembly: GCA_025379985.1. NCBI lineage: Eukaryota > Metazoa > Chordata > Amphibia > Anura > Hylidae > Phyllomedusa > Phyllomedusa bahiana. The sequence goes on from JAODAL010009327.1 coordinate 36,493, forward strand.
ATCCCAGCCTCCTGCAGGTCTACAATTTAGTCCCTGGTGTCCTTAGACAGTTTTTTGGTCTTGATCACATTGGAGAGGTTGAAATGTGATTGAGTGTGTGGACAGGAGTCTTTTATATAGGTAAAATGTTCAAACAGGTATAATTGAGTGCAGAATGGAAGGGCTTTTTAAAAACAAACTTAACAGGTCTGTGAGAGCCAGAATTCTTGCTGGTTGGTAGATGATCAAATACTTATTTTATCCAATAAAATACAAATTGAATATTTAAAAATCATATGATGTGATTTTTTGGATTTTGTTTAGATTCTGTCTCTCATAGTTGAAGTGTACCGATGACAAAAATCACAGACCTCTCATTCTTTGTAGGAGTGAAAACTTGTAAAATCGCCAGAGTGTCACATACTTCTTTTTCCCACTGTATATGGGGACATTTGAGGACTGACCGTAAACCCTGGCTCCTGTGATCTTTACCTTTTTATGAATGCGTCTATCTATTCACATATGTTTGTTAACCGATATAATAAAAATATATGTTTGAATACTGTCTGGTTCTGCCTGCACTTTTTGTAGAAATATATAATTTACTGATGTCCCTTATTGAGCTTATATAAAAATGTAAAAGAAGGGGTTGCTTTTTTCACTAGAAGTGCCAGTCTTATCTATGAGCTAAGTTTGTTATTGCTGTTCCTGGTGTTGTGTCCGAGAGGTGAAGACACAACCCCTAAATTCATACAACCCAATTAAGTGACCGGTTCAATGTATGAAGCAGAACTACTGGGTACATATGGTATTGCAGTAGATGGCAAGTTAAAAACATACACATTATCCATGGCAATACTGCAGACAACAGATTTCAGAATACATTTTCTTACATCTTTTCTGTCAGGTGCAGCATTGAACTTGGTGGCATTGCAAATGTATTTGTATAACATACATCCATACATACACACATTTGCCATGCCACTGTGAAGTCTCCATGACAACCCAGTTTTTTTTTTTTGTCGCAATTGTATTTACAAATATATAAATTGTGAATGTAACATTTATTGCGCACCCACACCTCCATTATTACCACCTGTGACATTTACTTTCATTATCTGGTAGTTTAGTTGTCTGGGCGCTATCGGTGCAAAGAAGTGTATTTTTCCCCCTACATTCACAATGGGAAAATGGCTATAAATTACACAGTAACTTATATGCACCTGTAAAAAAAAAAAAAAATCAGAAACTGTTTTATTCACTAATGATATGGCTCCTTACTTTGTGTGTGTTTCTACAAAGATAATTATGGTAAATTATTATTTACTTAAAAAACTCCAGCAAACCTACTGAAAAGGGCACATGAAGTACATACATTTATATCTTCTTTTATGTGTGTATATATATGTATCAAAAGTAAGTACAATGCTCGCATTTTTATACATATTGTATTCTATCTTTTCATGGGACAATACTGAAGTCAGTGTACAGCTTGTAGAACAGTGTAAATTTGGTGTGCCATCAAAATAACTCAAACATCCAACCACGTCTATACCGCTGGCAACAAAAGTGAATATACCCCTAAGTATAAAGCTATTTTCTGTCTTGGGGCAAGGAAGAAATGAAACGCAGCTCAGTTGATAATTGAACCCCATGCTATGAATCCTACTGAAGCTATATTTTTATAACCTGAACAATCGATTCAGGTTACGGAGCTGCCCATAAGTTTGTTTGGGTAATTTGTTGCCTCTGAATAGGTGATGAGGGACAGGGCAAGGAGTATCTAATTGCAATGTGTTCCTTGATTAGATTGACCCATGTGATTTGGGGGGATGATAGGGTTGGATGGACAGACCCTTGTCTGCCATTCTCCAGGCTTCATGTCAAAAGTTGCAGTTTGGAGATAACCTATCACCCCACCCTCAAAATAAAGTCTGAATGTGGTTTATCAGCTAAATAAATGATGCTTGAATAATCCAGCTTTTACACAGCGAATACACATGATTGATCTGTGGTGAGGGGTCCTTTGGAGTCCCAGCAACAGTACCATTGTGGGGTCAGCTATGATTGAAAGCCATCTGCCCATACAATGGGATATGTTGCATGCAATACTGCTTACAACTCTCCAACATACGTTTTGCATTAAAGGGATTGTCTCACTACAAGGATTACTTTTTAAGTTCAAGATCTCACAAAAACAAGTCAGTTTGCAATATGTGTCCATTAACAGTGTCCTCACTGTTAAGATATATCCCATCTTGTATGAGCTCCATTAGCTTCTTGGGTCGCTATAGTTACAGACCTGTTCAATCTCTCCTGATAGGTTGCCAGTGCTGGTCACCATAGCTACAGACCTGGTGTCCTCAGCAGCTTATCACTGCAGGCCAGTAGTAGCAAGTAGAAGCCAGTAAACACGAATCCAAAAAGGAAACTGAGAAAATAGCACTGAGGTAAGATGAATCGATGCAGTGAGACAACCCCTTTAAGATGTGCTTCAGATTACAGGCAGCAGTATCGCTGCTTTTGAGAAAGAAAGGAAAACTCGCTGACTTTTTATGGGGGAAAGCTCCGTTTATGCAAGCATCCAAAGATGGACAGTCCCTTCAAAGTGTTCATATTTGGACAGCATTAGTAATGCTGTGTACAAACCTACTTCTTTTCTGCCTCGAATCTCCAGCAATAACTCTCCATTTATGGGCACTGGATTTCCTTGCAGTATCTATCAAATAAATGCCTGTGATGGATGGAATACTTAGGCCTGTGTCAGCTATAGGCTAATATGGTGTTTGTTAAACAGAAATGCTTTTCATATTATTCTGTAGCATAGTAAAAAGTTCTTTCCAAATTCAAACCATTTATTAAAACAAATAATCATAAACACAATCAATGTACAGCGTATACAGGAGATTCAAATGTCACATCATGCTCATGTAACTACAGAGATCAAGCATGTACATCAAATGTTACACTAAAGGAAACATAAAGTGTAAAGAGTAGCAGCATAAGTCTGTTGTTCCAATAGAGAAGACAGCACATCTATTAAGCCTTGATTAGAGAGCACAAAAATGAAATATGCCAAACTGGCAGCATTATAAGGCCAGTAGCAAAGAAAGTGCTGGCTACTGTACGTAAATCTATACAAAACAGAGAAACATTTGTTTAAACCCAAAAAGACAACAGTAATCGTAGCTAAGCTCAAAAGAAAAAGAAGAGAGAAACGGCAGTGAGCCCCCCAGGGGGGATCTGAATACACCATGAAGTCACTAAATGTCGCCGAGACCCAGAGACACACCAGGGACGACTATACAGTACCAGAGAAAAAAGAGACTCGGGGGAGGATCACAGGCTACCATAAACCCACCCTTAATTTGGGAGGAGAAAAATTTCCGGGGGAAGTCGCAAATTGGATCCAGGCCCTCCAAGTTTGAAGATGCTTGACCGATAACTGCTTGTCTTCCGCTCGTATCTCCTCCAGCCGTTGAATGACAAAGAGTTCCTTGAACCAATCGCTTATAGTTGGGATAGCTGTAGATCGCCATAAACGAGGTATCAGGGCCTTGGCAGCAATCAACATAAAGACTATCAGACTGCCTCTGAGAATGTGAGTCGGCAAGGGGATTGCAAGCAATAACAGAGCTTTCGGATCATTTTGCAAGGTAGTGCCCGTGCTCGTGGTAGTGCCAGAAAGGCTGTAGAACTGAGCACTCCCACCAAATATGGAGCATAGTCCCAGGTGCCGAGCCACATCTCCAACAGCTACCCGAGAATGGGAAGGGTATATGCTAAGGGAAAAAGCGGGGGGACCCGATACCAAAACCCTGAGAAAACTTTAAAATTGGTTCTTGTAATTTTGCAAGACATCAGGGATTTTTAGGACAACGTGTACGACCGGGTCCAATCCTCTTCCGTCATGGATCTCCCGAGCTCCCTACTCCATCCATCACAATACACGGGGGTTAAATGAAACATCTCCCGAAGGATCAAGGTGTAAATCTGAGAGATCAAGTGTGTCGCCGGAGCCTGAGCAGTACACAAGGACTCAAACTGAGTCAATGCTCTGTGAAAATTGAAGAAAGCTTTGTGTGCCCCATAATAATGATGAATCCTCATGTAGTTAAACCATGAGTGGGAGGGTGAGCCCAGGAGATGCGCAACTTCCGAAAACGGCTTCAAGCCTGAAGCCGAGAGAAAATCTTTAAAAACCAACAGCCTCTCCGAGCCCTCTCCGATCGGCGTTTGCCACTGGGAAGGGCTAACTCAGGGTTGCCAGTAATCGGTGTCAACGGCCCACCCCATCTAAAGAGCCTGGTTGCTAAACCATGGGAGTGCCAGGTAAGCAAGGTGACTCGTGCAACATAGGGAAGGCTGCCAACCCAGTCCGGCCCCCCCCAAAAAAACCTAAGCCAGGGCGACAAAGAGAGGGGTGCATCAAGCATCAATTCCTCAAGTCTTATCCACTGCTTAGACTCCCGCAGCCGACACCAATTAACTAGTCTAGCCGCAGTAGCAGCCAAATAATATGTTTTAAGATCCGGCAAAGCTAAGCCCCCTTCCAATTTCGGCCTGACTAAGACGGACCTAGCTACTCTTGGCCGACCAATTGAACTTCCCAAAGCACTTAGAGATCATTTGAAAAAACGAGCGGGGAAGGAAACTGGGGATCGTTTGAAAAAAATAGAGCAGCCTGGGGAGAACATTCATTTTCAGAATATTAATTCTCCCCAGCCAGGAAAAATCCTTCCTGTCCCAGCGAGAAAGATCAGAGTTGATGATGCCCAACAAGGCCGCAAAATTAAGGTCAAACACCTGTTTCAGATCAGCGGGGATTTGGACACCCAAGTATTTAAAGGAACCAGTGGCCCAAGAAAAAGGAAAGTTCTGTCTCAGCAGAGCAACTAGGCCATCATCAAGACCAATACTCAGAGCCTTACACTTAGATAGGTTAGCCTTAATGTTACTTTGCTGTCCAGAAAGAATCCACACTGACATAAGTGATGGGAGGGAGGTAAAGGGTTGGGTAATATACAATAACAAATCATCCGCAAAAGCGGCACATTTAACTTGTATATCCCTGTATATCCTGATTGAGTCTAATAGCTTGGAGCAGGTGTTCCATGGTTAAAACATATAAGAGCGGCGACAAAGGACAGCCCTGCATGGTGCCATTTTGTATTCGGAGAGGAGAAGAGTACGCCATTCACCCTTACTTGCGCAAATGGGTCGTGATAGAGGGCCATTATTCTCTGCAACATTACAGGACCCAAACCAGCTGACTGTAGAACCTCAAACATGAACTTCCAATTCACCCTATCAAAGGCCTTTTCAGCATCAATAGAGAGAAGCATGCATGGCTTGTTGATTTCCCGGGCCCTATGTAGGATACTAAATGTCTTGAGGGTATTATCCCTAGCTACACGTGTCAGAACAAAGCCCACCTGATCAAGATGCATCAGGTCCCCTAAGATGTTATTAAGACGTAGGGCAAGCAACTTGGCAAAAATCTTCGCATCGGTGTTTATTAAGGAAATAGGCCTATAGCTGGAGCACAAGGAGGGGTCCTTACCTTCTTTATGAACCACTGTTATAAAGGCCTGCAAGAAGGGATGGGCAAAGGGACCTGTCTGAGACCGAATTAAATAAAGTAAGCATGGGGAACTCCAATTCTGCCCCCAGGACCTTAAACAATTTCGCCGTATAACCGTCCGGCGCCGGACTCTTCCCCTTAGGGAGGGGCGTAATTGCGTGCTTCAATTCCTCTGCCGTAAAGCGGTCCTCTAATTCCTTCAGCCTATCTGCAGAGATTTTGGGAAGAGTCGTGGCAGCAAGAAAATCCCTGAGCATCTCCGGCCCAGGAGCCGGAGAGACCTGCGGGAGATTATATAGATCGCTGTAATACTGCTTAAAACTACGCAATATCTCAGGCGTAGTGTAGGCCAGTTTGCCCAATCGATCTTTAATAGAGGGAATAAAAAGGGAGGCTCTCTTATCTCTGAGCGCTCTAGCTAAGAGACGGCCAGGCTTGTTACTCCATTCATAGTATCTGCAAGAGCAAATCTGCCGAAACCGTCTGGACTTTCTGTCTAAAAGTTGGAGGATTTCATGACGAGTCTGAGTTAGTAGGCGCAGACCAGATTCCTCCTGCTTATCCTTATGGGCCGCCTCTAAGGCGCTCAACCTGGACAAAAGCAACCCAAGCTTGGCCGCAGCCTCACGTTTCAACCTTGCTCCATGCTTAATCAATACTCCACGCATGACACATTTAAGAGATTCCCATTTAATAGGGAGAGAGGTGGGATCAGAACTATGATCTGACATGAAGTACCATATGGTCTGCTGCAAGTCAGCGAGACGCAGGGAGTCATTAAGCAGGGATTCATTTAAACGCCAGTTAAATGTCCTGCGGGTCGCATTAGGCAGGGACAGCACACAATGAATGGGAGCATGATCGGACAGGAGGATGTTATCAATTGAGAGGGATACCACATCCGAAAGAAGCGAGTGCTAACAAAGATAAACATGCGGGCTATATTTTTTGATGGGGAGAGGAAAATGGGTTTTAAAAACGCGGATCTTTGGGGTGGTAAGCCTCCAAGAAAGGGGAAAGTGCATTTTCACGGAGAAAATTTCTTAATTTTTATTTAGTTTACTGAGAGGGTTTCCCAAAATTTCCCCGAAAAATTTATCCGGGGCCGGGCTAAAGGGGCGAAATTGAATCCCTACACACTATAGGCCCCTTTTGGGAAAACCATTAAAAATCATCTAGGATTTTTCCATAAATGACGCGGCCCCCGGGTTGGGGGCATAAATGTTTGAAATCGAAAGGTTTCCCTTGTAAAACCACCGAAAAAAGAGAAATCTGGCTTTCTCACCCTTTTTAATTTCCACAATACGAAGGGGAAAAGGATTTATAAACCCGGGATAGCCACTCCTTTAGTTTTTAGCATCTCATTATACTCTGGCACCCGGCAGATAATATCTATTTGTCCAGGTCGACATTGACCCCGGAAAAGTGAGCCCCTGGCAATGGATTGTGCCCCCGAAGTTTGGCATTTGATAAAAGATCTGAGCTCTCTTCTTTTTACTTTAAAAATCCTTTGACTTTTGAAGGAAAGATTCTAAGGGATGTCATCCCCACAATTCAATGTCAACACTCCCCTCTTTCCCATTTTTTCCCCCGCCGATCATCAAGGAAAACCCACACATATGCAAAAAACATAAAAACCAAAAGGTATAAAAAAAAAAACGACCAGCAAACAAACTAGTAAAGCAGTTGACAAGTGCAAAAGGTAAGCGAAAAATCTTAAACCAAACCCTATTGGGGGGAAGGGGGCGTTTGCACCCAGAAAAAACCCAATGAAAACCAGAAAACACTCTGAGATAAAATAAAAAGGGGAAAGCCTGTAAAAACCCACAGCACATAGAGCCCGGGGACCGAACCTAAGAAAAAAAAAAGGGTTTTAATGAAAACAACGGGCAAAAGCTTCCACACCTTCAGGATCCCACTGCGCCATATAATGAACACTGACGACACCAACCGATCGCCCCCGGGGCTCCCGGGAGGCAAGGAGGCAAGCCTTCTTTTTGGGGCCCAAGACTAGAGAATTTGTAGGGGCCAAAGACAACGAGAAGAGAACTGCCAATCTGCCCCAAGGAAAAGGGGGGGATGAAGGGGAAAAGAGGGGGAAAGAGGAAGTGGAGAGAGAAAAAAAAAGGGGTGGGGGAAAAAGAGGGGAGGGGGAAGGAAGAAAGGGAAAAGAGCCCCAGTTCACCCGGGGAAAAGCCCCGGGCGAGAAACCCCCTAAAGCTTTAAATTTTTAAAAAAACAGCAAAAAAGACAGAAATGCAATTAATAGTGTTCAGCACGGGGGGAAGACCGATAGAAGGCTGACGGTGGGGTCTCAGTGCTTGCAGGCCTTTGCAGTTCAGGAACCCCAAAGGCTCCCGGACAAATAAAGAGAATCCTTGAGAGAAGGCACAACAGCAAAACTGGGCAAAAAATTGAAATCCATTCAGGAAAGCAACCGGAGGAAAAATCAAGGGCATTCCGGAAGGCCGGGAAGTCCACGGGACACGCAAAACAAGAGCCCTCCCCCTGGCAAACCTGTAAACAAAGGGATACCCCCCCCGATACGGGATATGGGGAGGATTGCAGTAGAGCCAGGGAGGTTTGAGGCCGCCCCAAAGGGTAGTGTTCTCCTCGACAGATAGGGAAAAAAAGAGATTTGGGCCCCCCAAAAAAAAAAGGTCAGGAGAGAGCGCGCCTTTTTCATAAACAGTTTCCTTGATGGTAATAATGAAACCTGCAGATAACATCCGTGGGGGGGAAGTGTCCCCGGGTTTGGGGGGTTAAGGCCCAGGGCCGATTAATTTCAAGGATCCATCTTTTCTGCCTAGAAGAGAATTGAAAGTTGGTAAGGGAAATGTGGGGGTCCTTTTGGGTTTTATGGTTCGGGCAGTTACAATGGAACATTTTTTCGCCGATTGCGATTCTCAAAAAATCCGTTTCCCCCAAGACCGGTGCTGATTTTCCCCTTACTGGGCAACGATGTCCGTAAATTGGCAAGAGAGTGTTGAACCGTGTCCTGAAAAGACTCCAGGGATTGGACTCTGGGGTTTAAGGACAAACACTGCTTCACAACCTTAAGTCCTGTTGCCAGGCAGCTTTCAAAACTAACCCATAGCGAGAGTCGCTCTTTTGGGGGAACAGAGAAGGAAGCTTTCAACTTGGTTGGCTTTGGGGGTGGCCATAGCGCCTCAGGGGATAAGTAAAGTAGAGTTGTGCCCCCCCTTTGGGGTGCGCGAAGACACAACGGGGTTTCGTCCTGTTTGAAAAAAGGCGCAAAGTTGCGGTCAGGAGACCAAGTATGATGTCGGGAGTGAGGTGGACGGTCACAATCCAGGGAGGCAGGAGGAGTATAAGACAGCTTCCTACGAGATGTGTCCGCTGACGGACCTAGGAATAAATCAGCTGAAGACGTGGGGGAGCCAGGATCCTCCGGCACACCACCTCTGCGGCAGTCATTCTCCACCCCATTAGGATTTGAAGGGGTAGGACTCATGGGGTCATTTAGCTCTACAGCACAGTCTATATTGGCAGGCTTGCGGCACACAGGAGCCCCTGAGTAATGTGGGTTTCGCAAAGCAGGGGAGCTATCAGCCCAGTGGCCTGAGTCCAGGGGCCGCGTTGGGGTAACTGACTGCAGCTGGTCCATAATAACCCCTACAGAGATGGGCTGAGATGAGGGAGAAGAGTCAGTTAGCAGCTGTGACTGACCTGATCCCCAAGATGGCAACGGCACATGGCGCGGGGCGATCCCTCCTGCAAGGGTCGGTGCATGCTCCAGGTGAGTGGCAACTGGGCCGTCCAGGAGACCGTGGGGGCCAGCAGCCTCTTGGGTAGCTCCCTGGACCTTCTCAGGGGTAGCTGGTGGAGACTGGGCCTGAGCAGAGTTCGTTGCTGAAGGTGGGATAAGCGGTGGGGCTCCCGGCGGTGAGCGTGCCTGGCTCGAGTCCTGTAATGGCAGCTCCATGCCGCGCGCCACAGACGCCCCGGCAGATGACCATGCCGATTCCAGAGGCTCACAGTCCAGGCTGCCAGGTGGTTGGCATGCTCCGATCGCCCGGGGGAGGGGACCCCAGGGGCAGCAGGTATGTTCTGTGCTGCATTAGAAGTCGCTGAGGCGGGCAGGAGGGAGAGAGGCGCCCCAGACTGCCGCCGTGACTGACCTGCTCCCTGTGACGACGGCTCCATATTCTGCGCCGACGGTCCCGCAGGTTCCGGTGAGGCTCCGGTCTGGCTGCAAGGTGCTGCAAGCGAGCGGTGCTGCTGGGACGCCTGCCGGGCTGAGCGCGGAGGCTCCGTCTTCTCCGCTGCCACTGTTGTAGATGGAAGCACAAAAGGGCTCTACTTTCCAGCAGGGGACCAAATCAGTATATTAGTTAGCACGTGCCAGAGAGAAAATCACAGTCTGACACTTTCTCAGACAAAGAGTTTCTGCTAAGTTTTATTACACATACTCAAGTTTTTAACAGGTCGGGGGTGAAACACTTTCCCTTTAAAACAACAAAAACCCCCTTTTGATTGGCCTTTTTAAACTACAGTTTAAATAAACCCTCCTCTCTCTTTGTTAAGAGAAAAAAAAACATCTAAGGGGGGAAACCAAACCTTGGCATATCTAGGTGTTTTCTGAGCACAGATCCCATCTTGTGTTGTCAATAAACATTATACATAATACATTCATAACCGTTATCCTTTACAAACAGATTAAAAAAGCCCCTTTTTGGGCCAAACCCACATTACAAAGGGTACGTTATACGGGCAGTTTTTAACATGCAATAAAAAAAGATTTTTGCGGTTTTATATTTAAATAAAACTTTAAAATAGAACCCCAAAGGATCAAAACATATATAACCTTTTTTCCCCAACCCCCACAACAGCCCCCCCCTTGAGCCTTTTGGTCTCATTTAAAAACTTTCCCTTGGGGAAACCTGACACCACGGAAAAAGGGCCTGCGTTGAAGTGTCCCAACCTTCTCCGATAAGCAGTGGGGGTTTGGGCTCAAAAAACCCTTTCCCCCCATCTGTGATCCACTATCCCAACACTCCCTGCCAATATTTTTCTAACTAAAAAAAACGTCCGTTCTCTTGGGGGCAGGCACAATTTTTGGGGCAAGGGTCCAAAAGGTGCCCTTAAATGCCCCAAGTCATTAAAGGAGCCGGGTTTTTGGACAGCTGTGGGGTTTATGGTATTTTTGCTGCATCGTAGAACCAGGCCGGGGGGAAAACAACTGTTCATAAATAGGGAATAGTTTTTTCACCCACAGCACTTCCAAGTTTTCCTCGAACATAAAAAAACCCAAAACCCAAACCAATTAGGGCAAGAAAAAGCAAAATGCAGACAATCAAAAATCCCCATCTGTACAAAACTCCCTCCCCCATCCCTTAAAAACCAAACCAAACCCCTTCTCTCCAAGGGTAAATAAACCCCCTTTTCCCCTTTTAATTTCCGCCGGAAAAAACGACAACTTTTTAAAAGGCCCAACAGCATTTTTACCGTTGGGGTTCCTTTTTTAAATCGGGGATAAAATACAGCATTTTAATTGCCTGGTTAGACAGTGTTTAAAGGGAAGCAGGGGTTTTCAAACCCCGGGCGGCCATTTGTCCCCTTCCCCAAACTCATGGGGGAAAACCCCCCCTTGGGACCCAATAGCAAAAATAAACACAGGGGGGGTTTTAAAAGGGCTCCCTTTTTGGGGGGACCCCCCTTCTGCCCCTTTTGGTTTTCACTGTTTTCAGGGTGGGGCTACCCCCTGACCCTTCACTCAGAAAGGGGCATGGGTTTGATATTTTTGGTCAGGGAACTTTTTGTCCGGGCCCATTTTTCCCCTTTCCCAACCCTTAGTCCTGACTTGAGATCTCCCAAAAAACCAAATATACATCCCTATGGAGAGTATTTGATTTTGCAATTTTTTTCCCTACTTGTTTTACTATATGGAGCAGTACCCTTTAGTGGTAAAGTTACCCAGGAATCTGCCTTTTCCCAAACACGGGCTTTGCAGGTGAAAAACTGTACCCCAAACCCCCCTCGGCCTTAAATGTTTTGGGGGTGATCGGGTACTTGCCCCCTCCCTTTCCCTCACAGACACTGTGGTTTGTGGGGAAAGTTGGATTTACAGACAAAGAAGAGTTTTCCGGGGCTGATAAAAGGAAAAATACTAGAGGGACAGGGCCCATTTGGGGCCTAGAAAGCTGAGAAAACAAAAACATTTTTGTTTTATTGTGCTGGTTGGCTGTAATTTAAAAACCCTTTCCCCCCACAAGTTTTTTATCCAAACCCCGGGTCTCAACCCTCAGGGTTGTCCTCAGGGGGTGGCATCAGCTATGGCAGTCAGCCTGAAAAGTCATTACATGGGGTAAGTGGGTTTAACCAGTTTGGGTTTGCGGGGATTTCCCAACCATTTTCCCGGGTTCTGAAAACATATCTTTCAACTGATTTTCTTAAAAATCCCCGGGGCCCCCCCCCGTAAAATAAATGCCCCCTTTCATTTCTTTTGGGGGTTTTAAAAATGTTTGGCTAGGGCTTGCTTTCACCTGGTACCCCCCTGTTTTCTACAGACTCCATTTTTTGTTAGACCGCCCTTGACAGAAGGCTTCCCTTGTTTAAAACTTTCCTTTTTTAAAGGCAGTCTTTTGGTCTATACCCCCAATCCCCCCCTTCGTTCCATCCACTGCCCCCCCAAGAAGTACAGGATTTTCCCCCCATTACCTCAGTCACACAAAAATTTTAATACACCGTGCAGTGGAGGATTGTTCATTGTAAATTTTGCACAAAAAGGGGGCCCCTCAGGAAAACATACTACACCCCCAAAAAAATCAAAAGAATATTTTGGCACAAGAGCACGGATGAGTTAAACCAAAATTGACCATCCCTCCTCCTTAGAAATGGCCACCGAGGGGTTTTTGGGCCCAAGAATAAAAGGGCAACACAACTACTTAACGTCAAAAACCGAAACCCCTCTGCTTCATCTCGGGGGGCGGGAGCGATTTTTGCAGTGTGAAGGGGGAATCTTTTTGGGGGTTTTTCCCTTTGCCCCCCTTTTGACAGATGTGGTCTTTGGTCAGCAGGCCCTTGGGTCCCCCCCCCAAAAACCCCGGGTTTCTGGGGTTTTTTTAAAAACACAAACTTCTTCACTAGACCCGTCTCCAGGCTTAGTTTAAAGGGCAAAACATCAAAGCCCTGGATCTGGAATGGAAAACTCTAAAATAAATTAGTGAAAAACTCATTAAACCACTGCAGCCACAAAAAGAGGCCCATAGAAACTTTTTTGTACTACAACTACGGGGGGGAAATTTGCCCCTTTCCCCTTGGGGGCCCACGGGCCTAAAAAGGTTTCTCAAAGGGAAAGGGGCCTAACTACCCCGGGGCGGGGCCCCCCTGATTAACCAAGCTATGGGCAGGCTGTCGGCCAAGGCTTAAATTTTTTTTCCTTGCCACTTTAAGCTTTCTTGCTTTCAGAGTCCCGTTCCATGTCCCCAAATTGCACTACAGCTGGAAAACGCCCAGGCAAGCAGGGTCCCCCCTTTTCCCTCCTTACTTTTTCTTCGTTCTTCTTGGCTCCCCAACTTTTTCCAGCTTTCCTGTTTTTCCCCGGGGAGTGTTTTGATCTTGGCCACAGTCCCCTTGCAGGTTGGGTGCAAGTTTTCCCCTGCAACCACTGACAGCTGACTTGCTTTCCCCTTTTCTCACCTCCTGCGGCCCCGTTTTGGCTTCTTGGTTTACCAAGTGGGTTTTTGTCTTCTGAAATTCCCGCTTCCCATGTCCTTGGTTTTCATTTTAAAAGCCACGGGCCGTGGCAGCAGCAGTGCAACCCAGCAGGACCCCGAATGGGTTGTCCCTTTTTCACTGGGTTTTCCCCCAACCATGATAAAACCCCTTTTTCTTTTAAAAAGGGCCCAAAATCAAGGGCCCACCCCTGAAAAAGGAAACTTGAAATCCGAAAATTTTATTTGGGTGTTCTGCCTTTTCCAAACTCATGCTGGGCCCTCTTTTGGGCGACTTAAAGCAATGGGGGATTCCCTTTTTCCAACACTGCGTGTGATGTGCTCACGACAAAACCCGTTGAATCATCCGCACTTTTCTGCAAATCTGGATCCGCCACAAAAAAAACCCAAACCGGGTTCAAATGAAAACTCCATCTTCATGACTTCAAACAACATTTCTTTCTTTAAATTAAAACCTATTCCCTTTCCCATTCCTCTTCATTCCCCAATTTCCCCCCCTTTAGGAAGGGGGAAAATAAGGGGGCTTTAAAGAAAACACAACAGGCAGAAGAGTGACGTTTTCCGGCAGGAGGAGAGGGCCAAATGGAACCTGAAATGCCTGATGAGAAAGCCTCTGTTTTTGAAAGGGGAGATGTCACATGGAGCCAGAAGGATGAGGGATTTTCCCCACTAAAGATAACTTCTGTTTTAAACCAGCAGACTTGGGGTTTCAACTACAAACTTTTAAACTGGAAGGTCCTTCCCCTTTCACTGGGTCCCGCCTTCAAAAGTAGTCCCAACTGGGCTGTTTAAACCCCGCATGGGGCCCGCGCTAGAACTCCCAGGGCCCGTCCCCTTCCCCTTTTCCCATACAAAAAGCTTGAAGGTCCTTCTGGTAGGGGCCCCAGGCCCAGGCCGGGGCACTGGGAAAAAGCTTTTTTCACTTCTGGAAGGACTCTAAGCATCTTCAGGGAAAGGGGGAAAGGGGGTTTTTTCTTCAAAATGCTTCAAACCAAATTTGCCCCCAGAGGGGTATCCCTGTCCTAAAGAATGCTGGGGGTTTAGGGAAAAGGGCAAAATCAGCACAAGGGTCCCCAGTATCACTTGTGGTGTTCTACTCTTCTTGATTTGCGGCGGGCCAAATTTCCTGTTCTTTTGCAGTTTAAAAAAGTAAGCGGGGGTTTCCCTTGGGGGTAGGCCCAGTGTCCTCATAGGGGGGGTCGGTCACCAAACAGGGCAGACTTTTATCCCAATTCCCCCAGGGAAAATTTTTCTTTTATGCCTTTTTCAACTAAAAGCAAACCCCACAACTGGAGAGTCTTTTACTCAGGCCCAACCATCTTCATTTTTCCCTTTTGATGGGTTCCAGCAGGACATCCACAAAGACACGGTCACAACCCCAAACCCCCTTGGGTTCTCAAAAGGAGGAGAATCCCAGATCAAAAACATCTGAGTCATCCCTGCAGGGATTCCCCTAATCTTGGTTGATGTCATTCCCGCTTTAGCTTTTCACAAAAATTACACTCTGGAAAGGGAGCAGGGGATCTCATCCATACTGAAAGGCCCTTATAGGAATTTTGGGCCCCAATGGGCCCGCTGAATCCCCCGGGTTTTAAATTCCGACAAGGACCATAAATCTTTCTAAGTGTCTGTGAAAATTTCAGACCTGGATAACTTCCTGTAATAGGGCCCTAGGTTGTTTCTCAGATTCCCGGGAGTTTTACCTGGGAAGACCCGAAAAATTGGGGCTCTGTGGGAAAAGAACATAATATGTTTTTGGGGCCCTTTGCACCCCTCCTTGCAGGAGGCCCCCCCGTTAATAAAAAGGGGGGCTTTCCTTAAAGGGGCAATTCCTTACCCTTCCACGGTCAGCTGCCCGCTCCCCCCAGTAAAGCCCCCCCCGGGGGGGGCTTTTGCAGTGGGGGCCCGGGGGTTGGGCCCCCCCCCAGCAGCAAGCCACTATCTTCCCTGACTTGTCCTATGAGCTTTATCTGCTCGTCTTTTTTCCTTTTATCATGTCATCCTCATTTCTGTTAAGCCCCGCTCCCACGTATCTTCTCCCCCCAGTACCATGAGTTCCCCCACTGTAGGGGCTGGCTAGGGTCTTTACCATATATCTCCATATCCCCCATCCAAAAATTGGGAAATAAAAGTGCAAAAACCACCATCTTGTTTCCCGGAAGTGGTGAAACCCCCCAAAAAAGAGGATGTTTACTTTCCAAAAAGGGAAAAGTAGGCTGGGCTTATAGGGAAATGACAAGGGAAGGGGGGGGGCAAAAGGGACAAGTCTTTAGGGTGCAAACTATGGGAAGGGAACCGTGGTTGGGGTTTCCAAAAGGGGAGGTAAATTTTTGTTGGGCAAATTTGTGGGGGGGGGCAATGGCACCCGAGGTTTCCGGTTTTAAATAGGCAAGTGGGGGTTAAAAAGTGGGGCTTTTAAAATTTGGAAGGGAATGCTAAAAAAGCTAAAATAGGGATGGCCCTTTATTTCAAATGGGGGCCGGGCTTTTTTGGGGGCAATACTCCCCCAATTACAACACCCCCCCTCCCCCCCTGGATTTAAAAACCCCCAAACACCTCACAAAAACCATGAGGTCCCGCTCACCCCCCATTACAGGGGGGTGGAAACACACTTTCCTTTTTTTCAGAAACCAACCCCCCCCCCCCCCCCCCCCCCCCCTTCTCCTGGGGGAAAGGTACACATAGGGAGCGCACCCTCAGGGCCCCCCCCCTTCTCCCATGGAAAAACCATCTAGTTTCACTGTACCAGGATTCCCGCCAACAACAAACAAAACCAAGAACCCTTTAATCTACCTTTTTTTCGTTCAAAAACCCCCAGACATTTCCATCCTTTAACACAAATCTTTCTGAGGGCTTTAAATTTACCAAATTAGCTACTTTCAAATCCTTCGACTACTTCAAATTCTCCAAATCCCAAGCCACTTTCCCCAAAACCTTTACTTACTAAACCCTCTGAACCTCTCTTCTTCCCTTTCCAAAAACAACAATGAAACCAGATCTTACATTCTTAGTTCCCCAAAAACCACAGATGGCGCTTTGACAACCCAAAATAAAACTCAAGGGCAAAAATTCCTTATCCCCAAAAAACCCATATGTCAATGTTCAAAAAAAATAAAAAACACAGAACAGCTCAATTCTACTTATACCGATTTGACTTAATTAACCTTTGGAGGCAAGACATTTACATTTTACACAACAGTAAAGGGGGAGTGCTGATTTTTAAGTTTGGACTGCACCTTTTCCCTTCTCCCCCACCTCTATTAAAGGGTTTTTGCGCAGTCAATTGGTCCCTAAACCAATGTTGCCCTTATTTAGCAGTCACACAACCCACACACAAAAAACAAACAGTTCAAAAACGAGAAATTCGAATGGGGGCTGTTCCCCCTCTCCCACCAAGAGGGGGCGCTCAACACTCCACCCCAGAAAGCAAAATTTAACCTCAACCACAGATTGCCCCTCGAAACTGTTTTTTCCTACATTCCCAAAGAACACTCCTGACTCCACCGCCTAAATAGGGCTCAGATAACCCTACAATCTGGGGGACCCCAGGTACCCCAAACCAGCGAACCCCAATATAAACACAAAAAACAAAAAAACCCCCACGGGGAACATTTTACAGGTTGTAAAAAAGCATACTGACCATATACCTGTCGGGTCAACCAAATATCGAGGACCCAGATGTCCCCAACCACAAGACAAAACTTCCAGGTAAGAAAATTTAAAAAACTTTTTACCTTACTTGTTTTGGGAGCGGCCGTCCCCTCTGTGTGTGGGCAGTTCAATCAAAACCTTTCCCTCACGATATCCTTATGTTGTATTATAAATTACATATATCACTCTCCTCAACGGGGGGCTCCAAGGGTTGTAAGGAAGCAAAAAAGGGCTCTATTTTCCAGCAGGGGACCAAACATTTTTTTATTTACACGTGCCAAGAAAAAAATCACAGTCTGACACTTTCTCAACAAAGAGTTCTGCTAAGTTTTATTTCACTACTCAAATTTTTTTTCAGTCGGGGGTGTACACATTTTCTTTAACAACAAAACCCTCTTGATTGGGTCTTCTTTTCTACAGTTTAAATGACCCCCCTCTTTTGTTAGAGAGAAGAAAAACTCTAAGGGGACCATCTTGCATACTGGTGTGTCGAGCACAGAAGCCATCTTGTGAGTGCAATAGACATTATAATAATACATTCTATACCCTTTATCCTTTACAAAAGATTATATATGCGGCCATTTGCTAACACATTACAAAGTGTAAGGGTTTTATACAGGCAGCTTTTACGTGCAATATATAAAGACACTTGCGGTATTATACTGATTAATACATTGAAATAGAGACACAAAGGATCACACATATATAACCTTTGTTCCCATCCACAACACCACTGGCACAGGAGCCCGCGCCTCCGCCCGCCCCTGCGAGGAAGATGGCGCCTGCTCCAGAGACGGGTCCCGCGATGCTGCCTGCAGGCTCTCGAGCGGGGTAAAATAATTAAATATAGGCACCGCAGAGTCCACAGAGGCTAAGGGGGACTTCTCCTATTTCTTCTGTCCTCGCTTTGGCCCCATTTTAAAGCTAGTTATCCCCTATTTTGCGTCGGTCCTGTGCAGAGCTCCACTCATACATGTCTGCTCAGCAGCATGTCCGGCCACGCCCCTCAGTAAAAAGTTCTTATGTTTACTAATGTACTGTATGCCAGAAAGCGGCCAAAAGAACACTTAAAAATTTGTCCCAATGGATACTGTGATGGGGCCCTAGGAATCTATGGGGCAAACAAAGGCTGAACCTTTGAGTTTTATGTATCGGCCACAGAACTTTTGTAGAAGCATGTTATGGCCCCATTGGGATATGCATTGGAATACATTTTTTCAGGGTATCTGATGGATACCTTGAATGGAGGCCATAAACATGTGAATGATTCTTTACATGCACAAGCATTATTACACTGAAATGCATATATTATATATATATATATATATATTTTAATATATATATATATATATATATATATATATATATATGCAATATAACAAAAACAAGTGCATATATGACTCCTTTCAAGCCGTAACATGAAAAGAACAGATTGATTTCTTAAATCCAAATAAAGAAGAAAAAAATAAACATTAGGGGCCTCATGTAAGAAAACTGTTTATGTCTAAAACGGCCCATAGCAACCAATCAGAGCGCC
Organism: Phyllomedusa bahiana; assembly: GCA_025379985.1. Lineage (NCBI taxonomy): Eukaryota > Metazoa > Chordata > Amphibia > Anura > Hylidae > Phyllomedusa > Phyllomedusa bahiana. The sequence goes on from JAODAL010009327.1 coordinate 54,941, forward strand.
CCTTTCATTTCATATAGTGCTCTGAAAAAATTAAAATGGAGCTCTGATTGATTGCTATGATGGGCAACAAAGAAAGTCTTAGACCTAGACTGTTTTCATAAATGTTTTGGGCAGAAAAAATGATGCAGCCAAAAAAAAAAACAACCAAAACACAGCAACATAAACAAATAAAACTATGGCTCCTGAAATGCAGTGAGGTAAAACCAAAAATATTCTTGAGTTCTTGAGCCTTAAGGGGTTAATATACTTATGTTTTATTAATGAAAAGGGAAAAAATAAAGACATTTTGTGTAAATGTGTCCTTTTACAATGAACGTTAGCATACTAACAATAAATACCGCCAAAGCTTTTCAATTTAAAAATAAATAATTTTTAATTATTTTTTTTTGTGTTTGTGTATTTATATGCTTGCATGGATTATAGGATTTGAAAAAAAGGAAGACTCCTGCAGACAACTAATTGTTAGCCTCTGTTGAAAACCCAGACAGTGCTTTGAAGTAGAGAACAAATTGCCTAGCAACCAATTGTAAGTAACCCTAGATTAGTCTTAACTGCTGGTCCTCAAGACAGGCTGCTAATGACATTTTGACATGCTCTTAGAACATCTGAGTACTATTGCAGCAGTAATTTTGGACCTATATATCTAAAACATATTGAATAAGATTTAATTTATTCTACAATGTGCACTGTACATTAGAAAACACTGCTAACCGAGATCTTGTTAATGAACTATCCTAAAAACAACATGGTAGGAAAATGCAAATGGAAAACTTCAGGATTCTACTGAATTAGATTGTGTATCAGCTGTATTAGCACTGACATACTAGAACACAATTGTTAGCCATAAATACTGGAGACAAACCATACATTGTTTGGGTGCAACTTATTGAAGCATCTTTTCTTGCTTGGCCTCTAGTGTTAGGGAATATAGAATAGAATAGTTCGATTAAAAATGTAATCTATCGGTGTGCTCAGGATACGGTCCATTCAATGATGATCAGAATCCTTCGTAAAATATGTTGATGAATGAGAGGGGATATCTGACAGATCAGAAAACACTGATATCTACTTTATTTGCATGAAAACAAAATCCTTTTTTATGGTCTTAATTTAATTTATTGCTACTTATCCTTTTCTGCAGCAGCTATTTTAGTTTATATTGTATTCGTATTTTGCTCCCCATCCTCCGAGAGTATTTAGGGCATATTCACACAGCTTAAATTGCCGCATATTTTGGCACGCATTTCGCCGCGTATTGCGCACTATAAGCGGTGAAATGTGCGCCGCGATTCCCGTAATTCATAGCTCACTTATGTGTCTCCCTGCGCATACTATACAATTGTATTGTACACGCGGGGGGAGAATTGACATGTCAATTGTCAGTGGTGCTTATGTGCCACTGACCATGCATGCCAAAGGAGACGGCTGGCCAGCCAGCCACCGGCCCCCGTGCTTTGGAATTACACGCTGATCAGAACATGAACATACCCTAATTGTTTTGTGTTTTTCTATCACAATAGCTGTATGAGGGCTTGTGTTTTGCAGGAAAAGTTATACTTCCTTAATAGTACCATTTACAATCCTGTGTAATGTACTGGGGAACACAATTCTTTCTTGGTACGGAATTGGAAAAATGCAAATGCAACATTTTTTGGTGGTGTTATTATGGCGTTCATTGTGTAGTGTAGATGACATGTTGTCTTTATTCTGTGAGTCAGTACAATTCCAGTGATGCAAAATTTATGTAATTTTCATTATGTTTAAGAACATTAAAAACTTTTTGGGCATTTCTGAGATCAATAACTTTATTTTTCCATCGATGGACATGAAGTGGAGGATCAATTATTTTTTTTCTTTTTGTGTACTGGAGTGTAGTTTTTATTGTGATTTTTTGATTAGTTTATATTTACATTTTTCAGGAGCCCAAAAAAACTACAATTTTAGCTTTATTTATTTTTGCTATAGCATGCACCCTGGACTTTGATTTTTCTTATGTGGATGGTAGCGTTTAGCTTGTATTTTTGGACCATCTAACATACTTTACCACTATATATTGTAGAATAGTGTACAATAATGGCTCTCGTGTTACACCCTACCTCAGTATGTAGAAAGTAAGTTGGCAGGTCTGGGGGCCTTCATTAGTCCCCTGGGTGCCAGCACAAGCAGTCATTATCTCACAATCGTATCTCATTGACTTTGACTCATTGGCATCTAAGTGATAAAATTCCGGGTTCAGAGTTCTCATAGCTGCTCACTTATAAAATAACATCACATCTGTTTATGGGGTGTGTAGTGCTGCAACTCATTGGGCCTGATGTGAAATACACTTACTGTATGTGCACAGGTATGGCATCTTTTCAACTAAATCAAAATGAGCATATTCTTTAATACGAGGTTCAGACTGGCACACAGGGAACAAGTGAAAAACCGCCGTGGGCTCCTGAGCATGTCAGACCTGGAGTTTCTATTAACCTGCATATACATCCTAGGGAGAGGCAGAAAGTTAGAGAGAGGGGCAACTGCAGGAAACAGAGTATTAGACATGTACAGTAAAGTACAGTAGCTGTAGAGTGGGCCCACAGAATCAACTCCACTGGTGGGCCCCCAGAATAAAATTCCACTGATAGGTTCTAGACACCTCAGTCTGACCTTTCCCTTACCAATAAATAACTTAACTGTATGTTATGATGTGAGGTAGTGTGGAGCAAGCTTACTTGCAATGTCTACTTCATAGCTGGCATGTGCCAGCTGTTAACTACAGCCAGCACCCACCGGAAGGAGCTGGATTTGGCAACAACTCCAATGCCAAGGGCTAGCAACGGGGGTTTGCTGTAATTGATTGATGCTTATTGTATAATTGTCTCAAATTTTACATTTCTTCTACTTTTTAGTTTCATGATGAACATTTACCATCCTTTAATGATCAGAGTAGACTAGTTAAGCTTTCGATGCTGTTTTCCTATTTTCAGCTTTCTTTTGCCAGTTTATTCCAGCTCGGTCTTTAAAGGTGCCCATATACAGTAAGTAAAAAATTATTTTGATAGGAACCAGGTGACTGTCTAATTTATGTGGGGGTCTGCTGACTCTGTCCTAGACAGATGAGGTTGGGGGACAGAAGACTTGTACTCTTTAACTGACAGTTACTAAAGGTGTATGGTGAAACTTACACCCATTTATTGGTATTTTGCTGGGTTGCAGGCATAGCACATAAAGGAACAGATTCTAAAACTCTACTAACTGAACACACAAAAAAATGACAAACAGATTAAAGGAGTCCTACATCTAAACCTGATAAACTGATTCTCATTAACCTAATCATTGGATCTACAGGACAGTAGTTAATCTGCTACTGTGGTACTACAAATCATTCTCTTTTTTGTGAAGAACGAAGTAGAATTCTGGAGGTTATATTGATGGCTTTATCCTTAAGTGATTCTGACTGTGGAAATGATAATGTACAGTGAAGGAAATAATTACTTGCTCCCTTGCTGATTGTGTAAGTTTGCCCACCGACAAAGACATGAACAGTCTATAATTTTAAGGGTAGGTTAATTTTAACATTGAGAGATAGAATATCCAAAATAAAATCCCAAAAATCACATTGTATAAATTATTTAAATTTATTTGCATTTTGCAGTGACAAATAAGTATTTGAGCCCTCTGGCAAACAAGACTTAATACCTGGTGGCAAAATCCTTGTTGGCAAGCACAGCAGTAAGACTTTTTTTTATAGTTGATGATGAGGTTTGCGCACATGTCAGGAGGAATTTTGGTCTACTCATCTTTGCAGATCATCTCTAAATCATTAAGATTTTGAGGCTGTCGTTTGGCAACTCGGAGCTTCAACTCCCTTCATAAGTTTTCTATGGGATTAAGATCTGGAGACTGGCTTGGCCACTCCATGACCTTAATGTGCTTCTTTTTGAGCCACTCCTTTGTTGCCGTGGCTGTATGTTTTGGGTCATTGTCTTGATGGAAGACCCAACCGCGACCCATTTTTGATGTCTTGGCGGAGGACAGAAGGTTGTCACTCAGGATTTTATGGTACATAGCTCCATCCATTCTCCCATTGATGCGATGTAGTAGTCCTGTGCTCTTAGCAGAGAAACACCACCTAAACATAATGTTTCCACCTCCATGCTTGACAGTGGGGATGGTGTTCTTTGGGTCATAGGCAGCATTTCTCTTCCTCCAAACACGACAAGTTGAGTTAATGCCAAAGAGCTAAATTTTTGTCTCATCTGACCACAGCACCTTCTCCCAATCACGGAAACATTCAGTTGTTCATTGCCAAACTTCAGATGGTTCTGCACATGTGCCTACATGAGCAGGAGGACCTTATGGGCACTGCATGATTTTTTTTCTTGGTGAATGTGGTCCCAGCTGCCTTGAGATCATTAACAAGTTCCCTTGTGTAGTTTTAGGCTAATCTCTCATGATTAAGGACACCCCACAAGGTGACATTTTGCATGGGTCCCCATCATCGCTGTTGATTGACAGTCATTTTGTATTTCTTTCATTTTCTTACTATTGCACCAACAGTTGTCTCCTTCTCACCCAGTGTCTTACTTATGCTTTTGTATCCTATTTCAGCTTTGTGCAGGTCTATGATCTTGTCCCTGACATCCTTAGAAAGCTCTTTGGTCTTGTAGAGGTTAGAGATGAATGAGATGAGTTAGAATCGCTTCACACTTCACTTATCTGGGCAGTTACGAGGGCAAAACTGACCAAATAGCTGAAGCGGGAATGCAGCCTGACAAGATGATGTCAGCGCCAACTAGAAAGAACCAAGCTCAGAGCCAAGATCCTACTATAACGTCAGAGAACGCACTCCTTTTTTACAGTCATCAGATGATTCCACAGATTATGACAGAACCTGTTCTGTTAAACATTGATGCATGTAGAGCCAGCCTCCTTACCCCCCCAAAAGCGTGAAAAGGATGTCAGCAGTAATTTTGTGTTAACGTCACTGATCGTTTTGCCCTTCCTTTGATCCGTCAGTGTCCGCTTTAATCGATCAATAATCCATCAGTATTGCTAAAGCCAAAAACAAACAGGAGTTGATCCAAAACAGAGATGACCAGTAAATGGGATATTTGCATGTCTTCTGTGTTCTGTATCCACTCCTACTTTTGGCTACCTAATTGTCAGACAACTCTGATGCAAACAAAGGACCCTGTCATACTGGCCTTACGGCTTCAATCTGATGTTTGTCGTCCTTTTTATTCCTTCTGACAGATTAAAAGAAGGAAAACCAAAAAAGGGGCAATGTCATAGAGTGGTGGAGGGTGGAAACAGCATTAGGAAACCACAGGATATTCAAGTGAGACAGTGGTCAGTTGGCAACAACATGAGTAGGCCATAGAGTGGCAAATGATAGATTGTGGAGGTGGCAGCAACATCAGTAGGCCACAGAGTGGCACGATGACAGATTGTGGAGGTGACAGCAACATCAGTAGGCCACAGAGTGGCAAATGACAGATTGTGGAGGTGGCAGCAGCATGAGTAGGCCACAGAGTGGCACAATGACAGATTGTGGAGGTGGCAGCAACAGATTGGCAAATGACAGATTGTGGAGGTGGCAGCAGCATGAGTAGGCCACAGAGTGGCACATTGACAGATTGTGGAGGTGGCAGCAACAGAGTGGCAAATGACAGACTGTGGAGGTGGCAGCAGCATGAGTAGGCCACAGAGTGGCACAATGAAGTGTGGAGGTGGCAGCAACATCGGTAGGCCACGGAGTGGCACAATGACAGATTCTGGAAGTGGTGGCAGCATCAGAAGTCTACGTAATGGCCTACTGAAGTACTGAAGAGTAGGGAGGTGGGTGGCAATACCAGTCCAAGGTAAAGATGGTGGGTGGTAGATGGAGCAGCTGGCAGCAGATGTGTGGCAGCAGGCGGGTGGCAGCATCAGAATAGTAGCCAGAAGAATCCAGACTCATTTCTCAAAGTTTTGGTGACGCGACATGGCTGATCTAATCTGATGCATCGATGTGTGAAAAGCCTGGATGATCCACGCCTGATTCATCTTGACAAAGGTGAGTCTCTCCACATTTCAGGTGCACAAGCAAGTTCTCTTTGGGGTAACTATGGCCCCCCGCCGCACTGAACACCCGCATTGATGCCACACTATTGACCGGGCAGGACAGCTTCTCCAGTGCAAACTTGGCAAGTTGTGGCCACACATCCAGTTTGGCTGCCCAATAGTCCAGTGGATCTTCTATGTGGGGTGGCAGAGTCCTGTCCAAGTGTCAAGTTGGTAACAAATAGAATTTCCACACTTGATTTAATCATCTCGACAGTGGTGCCGTGCTCTCAAACGCCCGAGGAGTATCCGGAGGGGGGCTGACGCCTTACCATCGACTGCACGGTCCTGGAATGCCCGAATCACTTGGGGCCTGATCAACCCCACAGAAACAGGTATGTTCGCAGATTTTTAGTCTGTGACTTATCTGTTTTTCGGACATTCTAGTGAAAGTCTTTTGGTGGTTGTCGCCTCCCTTAGGAGACCTGTGTAAGCGTTCAGGTGTTGCTCAGGGTGTGGTCTGGTACATGTATGGGTATCATATGCGTATACCTTTAAACGCTACCAATTAATGCCTCTGCTTGTTGCTCTGTAAAGTATACGTGACTCGATAGTGTATTTTCCTTTCGGTATCATTTTTCAGTGTAGGTCAGGAGCTGGGCTCCTGATGGAAAAAAAAATTAGATATCAGAGATAAGTGACCCGGTAGTGAGACCGAAGCCTGTCATAAGTTATATACAGTTATATACAGATACAGTTATATACAGATATAGTTATAGACAGACGATCTGCATTCCTGAAGAGAACTGGCCAAGTGCCAAAACCTGTTATAGTTATAGACAGACGATCTGAAGAGAAATGGTTAAAGAGTAGCCATAAGCCTGTTATAGACAGAAGATCTTGGTTTCTGATAAGCCTGTTATAGACAGATGATCTTGGTTTCTGATAAGCCTGTTATAGACAGATGATCTGCATTTTTTGAGAATAGTTGAGATTAGCTGCTGACGAGCAGAAGACATGATTTAGTGTTAGGTATGTACGGGGCTTAACCTTCAACATACACGTGTTTTAAATTTTTTTGTTTTAAACTTAGGTAAAAAACTGCATTCAGGGTTAATTTTTTACATTCAAGCTACATCACTTGTTATTTTTTCACACTGAAATTCTGGCAGAGTGTATAACCTTGGCTTCGATTCAAAGCATTTTGTTAAGGGGGGTTGTCCCTGCGGGCACATTTTCTCCCCTCGGCTATATGGTGTACTGAAAAATTATAGCGCTCAGTCAAAAGGTGCAGTCGAGTAGTTTGATCGAAGAGAAAAATAGAAAAATATATATATGAGACTTGAGAGAAAAAGTTAATACGCTCTGTGTAACGAGCATAAATTACGGAGATAAGCTAGCATGGGGGAGACACCACTGAAAGAAAAAAGATGTCTTGGCAAAGCTAATTACATTGAAACTAAATGTATAAAAACAAGAAGGAATTTGAGAAATGCATATGTATAAAGAGGAGCTGCCAAGATGGCGACTTTCAATGTTGGTGGATTTTTACGTCACAAATTCCATTAACGCTGAAAGTTGCGTAGAATTGTGGGAGGAACGTACAACACTGATCCACCTTGTATTACCTCAATCCTGCCACCTCAGCTCCCGTGCCAGACCTTCCATTATTTTCTGTAGCCATTTTTTATGAAGTCCAAACATTCTCTGTATCTGGAAAGGCAAAACCAAACCCCGTCCTTTGCATTTCCTGTGGCCATATTTGTAGTCCTAAGCAATACAAAGAACCCAGAAGTTCCGGGTTGAAGTTGAACAGCGGCCATCTTGATACACCTTTAAAATTTCCCACTCCCCACCTCTCCTCCATGCAATTCTCTTGTTACTGCTAATGTAAACATTGATATGCAACTGTCGTGTGATAACGTCTTTGCCAGCACACCTGCAACATCACAACAAACACCACCACCAGCCACGCAACCACTCTACCCTTTGCTCAAGGCTTTTAAGACACCCTCCTCCTCTATAGCCCCTATTTTGACTTTCAGTGATAATGGAGAGGAAGAAGGGGAGGAGAACAAGTTGCCACTAGCCACAGGATGCCAGGACCCATATCTGCAACCCAAATTAAAGGACTCCAATATTTTTCCTATTGCTCACAGCACACAGACTGCTGCTCTAGGAGAGATTAAACTGTGATTACATTATCCATTCTATTGGACCCGTATATAATAACGTATCCCATAACAATTGTGTTCAGCTGCTGAAACAAACTATACATAACGTACTTGAAGTGACCCAAGCGAACAAGTTCCAATCGCTGTCCATACCGCTTATTTCTTCTGGCATCTTTGCGTTCCCACCAATGACATGTGTACAGGCCATACTCACCGCATTACTTGAGCACAGGCCAATTTTCCCCCAGTATGTGAAATTTCGGATAATGGTTTACTTACAAAAAACCTTATGGCCCCCAAATGCTGAAGACTACATGGCGCTCCCTTACTCCCAAACCACTAACTCTCCCAGGACAAATTCACCCTTTCTCAGGAGTATAACCTCAATTCCGTTGCAAACTACACCCACATTCCCTCCACCCACAAACCCCGACTCATTCATGGACTTACCCCCACCTTCAGCAGCCCACACCCCCATCACCGACTCAGCCACTGGATTATTTTTCTCTGCCGGTTCTACCTTCTCATCCATCAGCGCCAGCCACAATACCCCAGGATCAACCAATCTACGTGCCTTTTACACCCGAACAGTCAATAATTTACTAACCCAAATGCCAGACCCTGAGAAAAACCCTAGGCATTTTACCGTGGAATCAGCCAGATACAGAAGACATATTCTGCCTCTTGGAAAGATCTATACCATGTTGCCAAACATAAAGGCTGGGGGTTACTTTTGGCCTATCATCAAATCAGCCCTACAAGAAGACACTGTTGAGGACATCAGTGCTTACTCATCTGGCGAAGAGTTCTGCCATCGTCTTCATTCTTGGGCCAAGGAACGCTTGGCCGAATCCTCAGTGAATATCTTCAATTCTACTCAGAGTCCAACTGAATCCGTGGAGAATTTTTATCACCGGATGTCTGCCTTATTCCAGGCCCATGGATTTGACATGAACAATAAAGCTCACAGAATCCTTTTTTCAACGGTGTTTGTTAAATGTCTCCTTAAACCCAGTTGGGATTATTTTGAAACTATCGAGCAAAATATGCAGAGTTATCCGGAAGTCAACTTCTCTCCATTGCTAAGGCACAGACTGATTCATCCCAACAATTGAAGAAAGTTTCTACAGTGTCCTACTTCAAGAGCTCCCACAGGGCTCTATAGCTCAGCCAGACAACATACTCTACAATCAACCAATGCAAGTTTTCCCTGGTTATCAACCTACAGACTACAGACTCCAATCGAGAGAACGGTTCGCGCCCTTTCCAGAAACACCCCCTTTGTGACAAGGCCGAACTCAGAAAACTTGTTTTTACTGCAACCGATCCGGACATATCATGAGGCAGTGCCGCGCTAAAGCTCGTGAGAGACTTCCAAAAGACCAACCAATGAGTATCTGAAGGAATTGAAAAGGATTTTGGATTTGGGGAAAATTGAAAAAAAATTTAAATTTTACGAGGAGGAGAAGAAATTTATGCAAAATGTGATTCCTACTATTGCTACCTTTTATGCTTTACCAAAAGTGCATAAAGAGGTTGTGCCAATACCAGGAAGACCGATAGTCTCAGTAGAAACAATTTAACACAAGACCAGCACGTATGTTGATCTTTATACTGATGCCCTTTGTCACTGGCCTCCTTCATATCTTAAAAGATACAAAGGACACTTTGATGAGAATTAACGATCTAGGGGTGAGTGAGAGGTACACTTCTTGCAAGTTTAGACGTAGAAGCCCTATACAGAAACATCAGGACATGACCAGGGCCTGAAAGCAATCAAGTATTTTTTTGAACACAAGAGGTACACAATTTACGGAACACAATGATTTTGTTTTACAGCTATTGGATTTTGTTTTGACACATAACTATTTTTTGTTTGATGGCACCTTTTATCACCAGATAAAAGGCGCCGCCATGGGAACTGTCTGTGCACCAAGTTTTGCTAATCTATTTTTAGGTTGGTGGGAGGATGCTATTGTTTTTTCTGAACACCTTGAAATATTCACAGATCGGATTTTATTTTGGGGGCGCTTTATTGATGATATTCTGATTTTTTGGGATGGTAGTGAAAAATTATTCATGGATTTTGTATCTAGACTTAATGATAATGAAATTGGGATGAAATTCACATTTGAAATTCATCGGGAGAAAATTAATTTTTTGGATCTTGAAATTATGTTGGATGAAAATAAGCAGATTCAGACAAAGATATTTCGGAAAAATACGGCTACCAATAGTTTTTGTTCTTTTATCTAGTTTGCATACACCTTCACAAAAAAAGGGGATTCCCATAGGCCAATTTCCCTTGGGGCTCGTAGAAATTGTTCTACATTAGAGGATTTCAATGAAGAATGTATAAAGTTAAATGCACGTTTTCAGGCAAGGGGTTACCCTAAAAAATGTTTGAGGAAGGCGTTTAATAGGGCTTTGACCAGTGACAGAGGACATTTATTAATCAGTAAAAAGAAGAAAGAAAAAACCGATTTAATTCGTTGTATAGGTACCTTTGATGATAGAGCTAATGAAATGAGAGCTATACTTAGAAGACATTGGCACATTCTGAAGGTAGATCCAGTATTCTCTAGGTGATTTCTAAATACCCTAGTGTCACTTATAGAAGAGGAAGAAATCTTAGGGATGAATTTGAAACATATCATTTTGAGGGAGATGGCAAAAAAACATGGTTGCAGTCTCCGGGGGTAGGCTCATATCCCTGTGGCACCTGTTCATTTCGGGTCCATTCAAAAGGAAAACTAAAGATTTTGTTAATCCCATTGATAAGAGAAAGATTTGAGATAAGACAATTCATCAATTGTAAAACCAGAGGGGTTTTGGGGTATGTGTACCTGCCCCAAGATCTATGTGGGAAAAACCATACAGGAGTTTCGTCGTCGATCTCGAAACACTGAGTACTTTTAAAACTAGAGGTGACACTCCCCCTAGCAAGACACATTTTGGAAGTACATAATGGCGAAATAGAGGTGCTAAAATTTTGGGGCATATGTGTGAAAAAGCTAGGGGAAAGAAAGGGCGATTTGGATGTAGTTTTGTTGCAGGAAGAGGCAAGATGGATACACAGACTCAATACATTGAAACCTAAAGGCCTAAATGAAGGCTTTTCATTTTCGGCATTTATTTGATCTTGCTGATTCCTTATATAATAATTTTTGAAGAAACATGATATATGTGATTAAGTACGGTCAAGTGGATATAGCACAGTTGAATATATGACTATTGAAGCATCAGTTCATATGTGGTTTTTTTTTTTTCCCTCCCTCCCTTCCATCTCCCTCGCGCCCCTTCCCCCCTCCCCTCTCCTCGCCCCCTTTTGCCTCTACGTTTTTCCTCATTGTCCCTGGGTCCTGTAATGATGACAGTTTTCATCACGTGAGGCCACGGTTTCTATTTAACAAATTAGGGATGCATGTATGTTGCTTTTGCGGGGGGCTATTTATGTATGTGCTCATGTATGTGGAGATTTATTGTTCCTGCTTGCGGCGCTGGTGTAGTGGGAGGCGGATGCAGCTGGATGTGGTGGCATTTGAGGATGCTGGAGTTCTTTTCATGCTCCATTTTTGATATGGTGGATTGAATGGCTAGCTGTGAGCCATAGCAGAGAATCCCTTTAATGGGACTTGTGAGGTCAGACTGTGGGAGAAGGGAGGGCTACCATAGAGCCTACAGTATTATAAAAATGAGTATGAATATTACATGTGAAAGAGAAGTAGTTTATGAATATAGTCTTGAGACAATACTATACAATGCAGTGGAACATGTATTTAATGGGGCCTTTAAGCTCTATTGGAAAGAATAGGGAATATTACATACATAGGAGAAGAGCTTTATGGGAAGATAATATGACAGTGTCTATTGTACAGTGGAGTTTATATTCCCAATGCATACGCATATTAGATATTGAAGAGAAGGGGCTTATGGGAATTGACAAAGATGGCAGTGTTCTGGGGTAATGTGATAAACCTAGTCTGCTTAGTTCATTCTAGGTGAGGCACGCAGTTGCAATAATATGAGAGAAGTTGCAATAATATGAGAGAAGCTTGCCTACAACCCTCACTAAACTTGTAACTACTTCCTCCACATACATGTCTGCCCCTCACCTCCTGTCTCTTTCCCCCTCCTTGTAGATTGTAAGCCCTCGCGGGTAGGGTCCTCTCTCCCTCTGTGTGCCAATTGTCATTATTCACTTATCATTGTACTCGTTTGATTTATGTAATGTATGTAACCCCCCGAATGTACAGCGCCCTGGATTCAATGGCGCTCTAAATACTTACTAATAATAATAATCATACTAATAAAGAAGTGAGATGGAAGCCCCTCACAGTCAGGGCTGAGGTGTTTGTTGGTGCAGTGCATTGGCACGGGCAGTACAGTAAGATGGGGCGCAAGCCCGTTATGGAGATGGTGAATTTGACTGAAGGTTGTTGGCTCATGAGAGCAGGTGGCAGCTTTAGCAGGACAAAGTTTATGAGTGTGCGCCGCGGGAAGGGGGAGTGGGGCTTTATGTGGATTCTCTGATGGCTAATTGGTGAGCACCTGAATTTGGGGTGTTTACCTAACATGATATAAAAAGGAAGTGAGCTCAGACCACATGTGATCGGAAACCCCTAAAGCCTTGATAAAGCCAGGTTAGGGCCGGCGAAACATGTCGGCGAAAGGGCAGGCATGACGTTTTAAATTGTTTATCTCTCACCTCTGTCTACAAGTGTCACCTCTGCAGACGGTGTCACAAAAGGGGGGCCTTATTTTTTCTGTGTCTATGAAGTAGGGAAAACTGCCCCAAATAGTTGGCTTGGGATCCCTTACTGAAGTAGTACTTTCTATAGATATAAGGCTCTCCTGTTAATAGGTGGGGTTCCACCAGACTTGATGATAGAAAGGGAGTTTATTCCCTCTTTCAGAAGCAAAAAGGGTTAAATGATGAGGATAGAGATCAGGTTTTTAAATAGTGTGTATAGAGGTTAAGAGTTAGATATAATAAAAGTTACGTTTTAGTGTTTAATAGATAGAGAGTTTAAGTTTGCCTATGGCAAAATAGTAAATATATTGTCATGTTGAGACACTCATTTCAAGAGCATGTCTCCTTCAGCATAAGGCAACATGACCTCTTCCAGTATTTTTATATAGTCTCTAGAGTATGAGAAACATCCACAAACTATTCTGCTTGCACCACCATGTTTTACAGTCTTCACAGTGTACTGTGGCTTGAATTCAGTATTATGGGTCATTTGACAAACTGTCTACGGCCTTTAGACTTAATAAGAATGATTTTGCTCTCCTCTGTCCATAGAATGTTGCGTCACATCTCTTTAGAATTGTTCTTTGGCAACTGTAACCTCTTCAAGATGTATTTTTTCAGCAATGATACTTTATAAGGTTTTTGAGTAAGTAGTTTGGCTTCAGGCAGATTGCTGTATCACAGTTAACTAAATATCTTCTTTGATCTCCCTGGAGTTCATCATTGAATGCTTCTTTGCCATTCTTATTATTCTATGATTTAGTCAGATGTTAGTATTCCTTTTCCTACCACGTGTTTCTGGTTTGTTTGCCATTTTAATGCATTGGTGATCCTTTTTAGCTGAGCAGCCAATTATTTTCTTCACTTCTTTATATGTTCTGCCCTCTCCAATCAGCTTTTTGATCAAAGTGTTTTCTCCTTTGGTACAATGTCTGTAACGACCCATTGTACTCACTGAAAATGGGTTAAAACCATTATGTTCAATCTTGACTTTCCTCCTTCATTAAATAAGGGCCATAATTGACACCTGTTTCTTCAAATAAATAGCAGCGTGGACTTCAATTAGTGAGGTAATTCATTCTGTGAACACCCCCTGTTCATTAAGAGTCAGTTAAACAAACCTTCTAAAAAGGGTTAACTTGCGACGAGGGATAGAGATCCAGGTTTTTAAAAAGAGTGTATAGAGGTAAAGATGTTAGAAAAATAAAAGTTACGTTTTAGTGTTTAATAGATAGAGACAGCTAGAGTTTAAGTTTTGCCTATGCAGAAATAGTAAAAATATGTGTGCTCTCGCGTCTCTTGCTTCGTGATTTTGGTCTTTTTACATTAACAGTAGCTTCTTAGCAATAAGAGTTTTCTCCTGACAGTCGCATGTGTATGAGCCTGTATCTTGCTGTATTGAATTCACTGTTGTACTGTTTATTAGTTCACTTAAGTTTTGAGACACTCCCTTGGATTCCTCACTCCCCCCTCCCCTCTCCCTCTCTCCACTGCAGCTTCATGACTCAGCGTGATTTTGTTTCTTAAATTCTGCCTGCGGCTAAGGCCGAGAGGTAAGAATCTTTGTCTCTCGGCAAATCCCCTTTAAAGAGAAACAAAATCAGAACAACAATGTATTTGGTAATAGTCTTTATTCATCTTTGCCTACATGTTTAAAGTCAATCAATGTCATGGACGGGAACAAAGATTATATATGTGTGATCCTTCGTGTCACTATTTTAATGTATTAATTAGTATATCACCTCACATACCTATATATTATGGCACGTAAAAGCTGCCTGTATATCTCTTGTCACTAAAGTGTCAATAAAATGGCCGCATATGTTATGTTTGTTGAGACATTCACCGTGTAATCCAAGATGGCACTTCTTCTGAAGTTACACTCTGTGTTCAGACATTCCTGAGCTGTAAAGAGTGGTCTGTAGATAAGGACGTACCAATAGACCCTCAAACAGCCAGGTACATGTAATGCTTCTATCTACTAATTCTGCAAAGTTATAAAAAAAGCAGCATTTTGAGAATAAAACAGGCATAAAGTAATTTCACAGCAACAGTCACGTTGGTAATGTTCCTTCCACGGTGCACCTTTTATATATTTATACTAATTTGCAGTCCCCACAAGGATGCGTAAGAGCCCTTTTGCGGAATACTCCTTTAACCCCTTACAGACATTTGTCGTACTCATACGAATGTCGGAGTAGGGGGTCCACGCAAATAGCCGTATCGAGTACGTCAAGCGGATCTATGCGCGCTCACCAGCTGAGTCGCGGCAAGATCAGCGGACATGTGACCAGGCGAGTCATATTAACCGCTGTAAACACCCAACCCCCCCCACACCCACCTACTTACAACACCCCCCATCCGCACCACCCCCCCCCCCAACCCCCCCAACCCAAACCACAGCCCCACCACCCCACCCACACTCACCCCCCGCCCACCCGCACGCCCCATGCGGCATCCCCACGGCCCGGAGTGGGCTCCGGGCCAGGGTGGTATTAACCGCCACCCGATGATTCCGCGACAATCGTGGACGCGACAATCGCAGCTGCGAGCAGCAGAGTGAGCACCTGCTGCCCGACGATCCCGGCAGCAGTTAATGGACGCTCAGCGCCGCTACATGATTCTCCTACAGGCAGCCCGGACGCTGAATGACAGCATCCGGGTTGTCTGGTGACGTCACGATGCCCACAAATGCATGTGTGGGGCAGCGTGAACTGACATTGCCAGGAGACCAGCATACAGCTATAAGCTGTGTGCTGATCTCCACTGGCATGTAACGATCTGACGATCGTTCATGCAAATTCCTTCCCCTGGGGAAAAGTGTAATAAGTGTGACAAAAAGAGTAAAAAAAAAAGTCGTAAAAAATAAAACACAAACACAAAAAATAAAAAAAAACACGTACTTCGCCTTTTCCCCTTTACAAACCCAATCACTCCCAAAAAAGATCAAAATAAATAAAGTAACACATATTTGGTATCGCCGCATGCGAGCGACCCACCCTATAAATCTGTCATGTTAATGTAACCCGTACAGTGAACGCCCGTAAAAAAAAAACCCCAAAAAACGTCATAGAATTGCGATTTTTGTTTCATCCCGCAGCCACATAACAAATGAGTAAAAAGTCATCAAAACATCATAACAACATCACAAGTGACATGCCAATTAAAACGCATTCATCCCCATAATAAAAGTCCTTACCAGAGACAAAAGGGGGGGGGGGGGGGGGGGGGGGGGGGGGGGGGGGGAGGGGGGGGGGGGGGGGGGAGGGGGGGGGGCAGGGGGGGGCAGCCTCCTGTATACGGAAAAATTTAAAGTTCTGGCTATTAGAAGATAGCCGATGCATAAATATTGTTTTTTACACAATAAAAACACATTTTTTATTTCAAAAAAAAATTGTGCTTTACAAATAAAAAGACTACATAAATTTGGGTAACAATCCCAGTAATCGTACCCAACCCACAGAGTAAAACTAACTTGTCGACGGATACTGCAATGGTGAACCTAATTAAAAAATAAAAATAAAAAAACAACTGCTAGGATTGCAGTATTTTCTTCACCCTGCCTTCTCAAAAAACGGATTTCTAAAAGCGATCTCATAAGTCTTGTTCCCCCAAAAATGTTACAATAAAAACAGCAACTCATCCCCAAAACAAAAAAACGAGTCCCTATCACAAGTTCTTCCATAAAGAGAAAAATAAAAAAAACAGTTATGGCTCACAGACTGAGGTGATGCAAAAACGTGTTTTCCTTTTCAAATAAGAGTGTTTTATTGTGTAAAAGCTGTAAAACATAAAAAAACTATATAAAAACTTGATATCGTTTGTAATTGAACCGACCCCCATAGTAAAAGTTATCTCCGTAATTTTATCCCGTAATACGGCGAATACTGTAAAATTAAGCCCAAAACAACAAATGGCGGAACGCTTTCCCCTTCATTTCCATGGCCCAAGGCTAAAAAAAAACAACTCACGGACACAACTGTGCGCCCAAAATGCAAAATACACCCTTAGATGAGATCCCTGAGGAGGTGTTGAATCCAAAATAGGGAAACTTCTATGAGGTATTCACACCTGTTCTATACTTTGGGGTGCTTTGCAGATGCGACATGGCCCCCAACCAAATCTGTGCGCCAATAGCCAAATAGCGCTCCCTCCCTTGTAACCCCCTGCCAGCGCACAAGCCGCAGTTTACAACCCACATGTAGAGTGCTATTGCTGAACTTGGAAGAAATTGCGTAACACAATTTTGGGGCTTTTATTTTTTTCCAAATTCCTTGGTAAAAAATTAAACATTTTTCCAGCTAAATTTGCAGATTATTGGAAAACACAAATCTAATTTTTTTTATATTTTCAGAGCCGAACGCTAAAAAAATTTGTGACAACGCCTACGTGGGGTCGATATACTCACTATAGCACCCCTGGATAATATTCCTTAAAGGGTGACTCTATTTTCCAATTTGCAGTCTTTTTAGGGTAATTTATTAATGCTTTTGGAACCTTAGGTGTCCCGTAAACTCTGAAATGGCCCCTAAATAAAATACAGTAATGAAAATGAGGCCCCAGAGTCAAGTAGGTCTCCTCCGATTCTGGGGCTTGTGGGTGAGCCAAATGAATGCACTCTAGGGCCAAAACAATGCACTATGGATATCTCAGAAAACGAGCAGAAAATCTGGGGAATCAATTTAATTTGCGCATTTCCCTGGAACACATTTACCGTAATTCTTGTCAATAATGTATAAACATTGAAAATCTGCAAAAAAAGTTGAAATTTTTAAATTTCACTTCCCACTTTGCTTTAATTCCTGTAAAACACCTAAGGGTTAAATAAACTTCCTAAATGCGGTATTTGAATACTTCTTAAGGGTGTAGTTTTCTTAGACTGAGGTCCATTATATGGGGGTAACTAACATACAGGTCAATCAAAGTCACGTTAGAACTGGACTACGGTCCCCTAAAAAAATGTATCAATGCAAATTTTCTTGACAATTTTTGAAAATTCTACTACCTAAATCTTTATAAGCCCCCTAATGCTCATTAAAAAAAAGACCATTTAAAAAAATGACTGACAAACTCTCTCATGCAGTCACTCGTGGGTAGGATGCTAGTCTATACACTATTTTAGAGTGGACAATAACTATCCCTTTCTCTTCATGCAGAAATTTTTGAAGTTGAAAATTGGTAAATTTTTCTACAATTTTTCACGCTATTTGATATTTTTCACCTAATAAACAATCATTTTCTTTGGACAAAACATTTCTTACTATCTTAAAGAGCACAACAGTGTCACTAGAAAACAATCTCAGAATCACATGAATACTTGGTTAAAAGTGTCAAAAAGTTATTCTCACATAAAGTGACACATGACAGATTTCAAAAATGGGGCTCTGTCAGAGAGGCCAAAAGTGGCTCCGGCGGTAAGGGGTTAAAGCAAAACTGTCAGTTTGTTTATGCTATCCCTACCCCCCCCCACCTTGAGAGTAGGATACTCGTGCGCAAGAAAAAAGCTGAACTCTGTGTATACAAGTGATCTGAGCAAGAATTATCTGTAAGTAAAAAGCAGATTAAATCCTGATAGGACTTTTTAAAAGACAGTGAAAGTCCTGCTTACCCCACCCCAATACAGTGATTGACAGCTTTCCCTTGATCGGTGTGTTTACACAGCAAACTGCCAATCACTATTTGTGGGTCATAAGGACTGTCACTTTCTCTTTTAGAAATCCTGTCAGGATTTATTCTGCTTTTTACTCAGAAATTCAGCATTAAATCATATAGACCTATGTAACACAGAGCTCAATTTTGCTCACTCTGTATCCTACTCTCAGATAGGGCAACCACAAAATTCCTTGCACATGACATGTCCATTCAACTACATTTCTAATGAAAATTCTAAAATCCAAACCTTTAGCAGCGTAAGAGAATTTAACCAATACACCCACACGCGCATTGCACCAATCAACTACCATAACAAAGCCCCATTTGGAATTTATGAACACGCATGCCTTTTTTAAAGGTATTGATAAAGTGATTTATTGTACTTTTTCACGTTTCACCTCACAAGAAATTTTTGGGGGTTTCCCAGTACATTATATGGTACTGTCAATGTGACCATTAAAAAGTACACCTTGTCCTGAAATACATATATCTATGTAGACAAAACAATAAAAACAATTATGGCTCTTGGATGACAAGGAAGAAAAAACAAAAATAGCTCAGCTCTGACACGGGAGTTCATATTCTTGGTAGGACACCTAACACATTGGAGCGTTGTGCAGTTTTCTCACTACATTAAAAAATCTGCAATACATTTTTTGTATATAGTGGTTAATGAGATCTGATGTGTAGGGACTGTCCCCTTTATTAGATTTATTTTCCTGGACCTATGGCAACAGTAATACCTATACTGGTGGCATCCCTGATATCAATGTACATAATTTAGCTGTACACACCACAAAAGAATATGAGGACTTAATTACCAAAGAGTAAAAATACTTACTTTATTTAGAATCACAAACACATAAACAAAGAAAAAATATTAATACAAATATTTTTCTTTATATGTTTGTTGATTGTTGTAATTTTTTATTCTAAATAAACTAGGTGTTTTTATTTTTTGGTAATTAAGTCCTCATATTCTTTTGTGGTGTGAATAATATTTTGAGTGGCTTTACCGCTAATTTTTGCAATATACTTTTGGAGGTATTGTGTATCTTCCCATTAATACCTGGCCGATGTATTTTCTTTGAGTCTTTTTTTTTTTTTACAATTTAGCTGTTGTCTGATGTATGCTGTATCTCTGACTCGGATTGGCCCATAGGGAACCGTGGTGGACCCTTGGGCATGGTAGGACCCTGAGAATAGCAGGCCTGGAACTTCTTTTTAGGTAGAAAGGCAGAGAAGGAGAGGCAGGGTGCAAGAGTCATGTGCAGTAGCTGTAGAGCGGGCCTCAAGAATCGACTCCACTGGTGGACACCAAGAATCAAATCTGCTGATGGGTCTTACTAATCAACTCCACTGGTGGACCCCAAGAATCAACTCCACTGGTGGACCCCAAGAATCAACTCTACTGGTGGACCCAAGAATCAACTCCACTGGTGGGCCTCAAGAATCAACTCCACTGTTGGGCTCCAAGAATCAACTCCACTGGTGGACCTCAGGAATCAACTCCACTTATGGGGTCTAAGAATCAACTCCACAGGTGGGCCCTAAGAATCAACTGCACTGGTGGACCCAAGAATCAACTCCACTGGTGGACCCAAGAATCAACTCCACTGGTGGACCTCAAGGATCAACTCCATTTGTGGGCTCTAAGAATCAACTCCACTGGTGGACCCTAAGAATCAACTTCACTGGTGGGCTTAAGAATCAACTCAACTGGTGGACCCCAGGAATCAACTCCCCTGTATGGCCCCAAGATCAACTCTACTGGTGGGCTCTAAGAATCAACTCCACTGGTGGGCCCTAAGAATTACTCCTCTGGTGGGCCCCAAGAATCAACTCCAATGGTGGGCCCCAAGAATCAACTCCAATGGTGGGCCTCAAGAATCAACTCCAATGGTGGGCCCAAAAAAACAACTTCACTGTTGGCACCAGTCACCCCAATCTAACCAGTGCTGTCTCCATACATAAAATAAACCTGCCACATCCAAACTATCTTTCAGGGTGCAAGGACTTGCACAGGACAGGCCTTTAGAATTTTATTATTACCAGTGATTTTACTTTACGTCTCTAACATGGCTTTCTCTTATTACTTCAACAATCCAGGAAACATTTCAGTGGCAAAGAGTATAATTATATTGTCAAATGTGTGTGTAACACTAAATAACATTGTAAGTAATTCTGGCCTGCTCTGTCCAGCCTTTGTCATGCTTCATTATAAAAGAGGCCTTAACTGATGGCCCAGGACATGCGGAGAATAAGACAGTGAAAGGACCAAGGAATATGTAATGAACACCTTCCCATGAACGAGCCTGCAGGCTGGAGATAACAGCGCTCCTGCTATAAGGCCATTGTGGAGACAGCCTGCAACACTAGCCAAGTGTGTTGTGCCGAGCGGACAAATCAGCTCCAACATTCAACATTGCTAGCGCCTTATTCTTCCCTGTTACCTCACTTCACATTCTTCTTTTTTTGTCCTCACCTTTAAAAGAAAAACAGGTAATTCAAACAAACACAACACTACTCTGGCTAGAATACAGACCATGGCTTAGTCAATGCGCAATCTGACCACACCCATTCCATAAATACATGACAAGCTTGTTAGTAAATAGCACACTTTTCTGGGATTTATACTTACTATAACCCAGGGGTCTCAAACACAAGGCCCGCAAGCCTCAGGGGCTACATATGTATAAAGGGATGGGACGAATGCCTGGGGTCCCCGGAAATTTCCACTCCAACTCCTCCGCCATGGGTAAAGAATTTGTCAGAGGCAGGGGGCTCCCAGTATCCTCCAGTGGTACCCTGCTGTGCAATTGCAGGGTGCCGATGGTTGCCAAAGCAGCCTAACAGTGGTCTTACGTCTGTCTGTGGCAAAGGGCAGCCAGGCCCTTCACGGAGGATTCTTATACTATTCAAAGTGGTTGTCCAGTTCACAAAAACTAATTTTCACAACCATATTAGGGAATTAAGAGGTAATTGAGGGGGTCTCCTGTTCAGGATCCTGAGTATTTCTGGAGGACCTGTCCTGTCCTACATTATACAGTTCACTCTTTGATATGAATGGACATCGTGTAATGTTTAATTTCTCCTGTGGGGGCGCTGCAGGAAAACTGAGCACTTACTGCCAGGTTTCCACACAGATTACAGATGATGTTGTAGGCCCCAGTATTAGTTCTGTGATCATCTTATTGTCCAGTCTTTTAATAAATAGGGGTTGTACACATCGGAGAAGCCCTTTATCTGATCATTAAAGGAATCAGTTATTGCTACATCTGCATCAAATGTAATATAAAAAAACTGTACTAAAATGTTTGTCCCAACATCCAAATTAAACAACCTTAAGGAAACTGACCCAGTCATACAGTGGGAAAGAGCTTAAAAAAAAAAAAAAGGTTTTGCCACTAAGTGACACCATACCTGTTTTATCTGCTCAGAGGACAGAAAATAAACAAATCATGCTGTTTCATGAATTGCTACGGGGCGTGGGGGGGGGATGGTGGGTGGGAGAGGATCAGACAGGTCCAAGCAGAGCAACGTAATCAAGGAGGACGTCTGCAATGATTACTAAGATAATTACAATAGCAACTAGTGGATTTCTCTAAATACAGCAGAAAGCTTATACACTGCACTTTCTCCCCAGCCCCTTGCAAGCTCCTTCATGTTCCCTGTCATCAGATAAGATAAGTGTAAACACGCCCCCAAAACAGCCGCGGCAGATCTGCTCCTGGTTGTGTCTAATGTAAACACTTTTAAGTACTAAGGGCATGTAAACAGAACAGCTGTAGCTCTCACAGCATTCACTTTTTGTAATCACATATATTAGAAAAGTGATTAAATACCCAATTTGGAGATCCCACTCAACTACATTACATCGTGGCAAAACCCCTTTAAATGAGTCCTCTACTTTGGACAATCCTTATCTGTTTAAAGGCTCCCCACCAACTGCCCCTTCCCCTTCTGGGATCACCAGCATTCAGCTGTAATCTGTACTGAGCTGTATGTAATTCTGTGGACTGCAGCTGACAATCAATAGCTCCAGATCAAACAGTAGCGCTACAAAAGGACTCAGCATGGACTTAGGCTCAGTGTACAAAGCGGTATTACTACTCTAGGCAGGTGCCATAGCCAGTGCAAGGAGACGAGACTCACAACTCTTCTCTCGGATCCCCTTTATGGCTCTAAGTTTACAGCTCATGCATGGCGCCATACTACAGCTGTGTACACGAGCCCATAGGGTCCAATATACGGGATGTCCCTGAAACAAGAAGTGGACTGAAATCAGGTGGCTTATTGTAAATTGCTAACATTTAGCCACAGCCAGTCATCAAAACCATCAAAATTCGCCTCCCTCCTAAAAGCTCAATAGCGTCGATTTATCTTAGAAAAGCAGAAAATGCTTATATAGTCAGGCAATATTCCTGCATTTGTAAGAAGCCGAAAAAAAATCTAGTAAGGCTATGTCTCCATTTTGGGAGGTGTTTTTTTTACTTTTTCTTCTTTGCGAGTTTCTTCTTCGCTATATGTTTTCTTTATTTTTTTTTTTTTGTTGGGGGGGTGGGGGGGGGGGGGGGGGGGGGGTGGGGCGGGGGGGGGAGGTTGGTATCTGCTTGTTATTTGATTGAACGGTGGTGTAGTTCTCTTTTCTATATGTTGTGTTGTGTCTTTCTTATTATTTGTGTTGTTGTCGGTTGTGGAGTTCTTTCTCTTGATTTCTCTTTTTATATTTTGGTTGGAAGGGGTTGGGGGGGGGGGGGGGGGGGGGCAGTGGGGGGGGGGGGGGGGGGGGGGGGGGGGGGGGTGTCTTTTATTGTATATTCTGTATTATGTCTGTATTTTTATTTTTTATTTATTTTTGTTTATTTTTTTATTTTTTTTATTTTCTTACTATATTATAATCTTACTCTTTTCTTCTTTTTCTTTTTCTTTCATTTTCTTTCTTCTTATATTCTGCACACAAACGCGATTCTGTGCAAAGAGCACCCAATAGACTTTCTAATAGTAAACATTTGTTTCTCTGATGTCTCCACAAAACTCTTTTTTTCTGCTAGTTTTTTTGCTGTCGCTCTTTGAAACATGTTGCAAATCAAAACTTCTCAGAGCAGGGCCACAAAATTTCAATAAATTGGATGGTCTTTTTGTGAGCACGTTATTTGTGATCGCTTTTTTTGCCGAAATTTAATTAGAATGCTTCCTGCAATTTTTCTGATCAAAGAAAAGTGCGTAAAAAATGCACAAAAAAAGCAACACGCACCTCTCAAAAACGGCTGTTTTTTTCTTCATCGAAGCAATTACGACCACGGTATTGTGACAAACTCAGTTTAATGAATGTCTTTAGGATTTTGTTGTCAGTGAGTTTTTTGTCCACTGCCGTGTAGACCTAGCCTAATTGTCCTCGATTTCTATCTTGGGAACTTTTCCAGCATTTCAATAACATAACTTGCATTGCATTTCCCACCTGACAGACATCATAATCTATGAGGCAACAAATACAGTGCGCTTGTCAGGCCGGCTTTTATCTCTCTTTCACTAGATAAAGGTCATTGAGGACTGCACTTTCTGCACTAAAAGCAGATGTAGCGATGCTCAGATTATAATTTAGCATTCATGGAGGGGAGGGTTTACACACTGGGCCTTTTTTATGAACACTGTCTACGCGTAAGACTGTCCTTGTTTCCCTTAGCAACCATTCAGCCTTCAGCTTTCATTTCTTTTACAGCTCTGGAAAAATGAAAACTGAGTCCTGACTGGTTGCTTGGGCATGTTCACACGACGGGTTTGGCCGCGGCTTTCGCCGTGGTTCCCACGGCCAAGCCTCGTCCTGCCCTCGCCGCAAGCTCACGTCTCTCGACGCGGCTTTGCGGCGTGGGTGCTGGCCGTGGTCGTGGCGCAAGTGGGGCATGATTTGGGGCGCGGTTTGCAGCGAAGGTTTGCCCCCATGCAAATTAGTAGGCAGGGGGAAAACTGCGCCGCCAGCTGCGGCCCAGAATTGACAGGAGAGTCCTCAAACATGCGCGGCAAGGCCGCGGCCAAGCCCGCGGCGTATGACTATTAACGCGGTTTCCCAAAGGAAACCATGTTAATAAACTGGGCACATTTGGGCCGTGGTTTTGGCCGCGGAAACCGCGTTGGAACCCGCGGCCATAACCACGGCCAAATCAGTCGTGTGAACAGGGCCTAGGGCGACATGTATGAAGAAAGGCGCGTTGAAGTGAATAGTCGGGTCTCATTTTCGCGCCTGATTTATGAAAGTGTTTTTTGTGCGTTCATAAATGGTGTCTAAAGTTCATCGCGCCTGTGTGTTTTGCGCATTACAAAACTTAGGTGCATAAGTAATGCGCCTAACATGTATTGAGTTTATAGACAGGCTGGAAGTAAGAGAAATCATTAGAATAACATTTCAGTAACTAGAAACTATGGAACTGATCCTTATTGGAGGACCACAGTTCCCAGCAATACCTTTGATTTGCTGTATATTGCTGTATGCAGAATAAAGGGTGAGAGCGGCAATAGTAAATTTCAAGTTTAATGTAGTAAAATTTTAAATATAAAAATCTGAACAACATAATCAATGGGATTTTTTATGCTAAATTTTTTTTAGATTCTATTAATTTTAAATACATTTTATAGGAGATATTTTTATATTTTTGGGATATTATATATTTTATATTAATTTATATGATCATATTTTTCATTAAATTTAAATAATTACATTTTATACAGTTTGATAATTATAATAAATTACTTTTTATTATTGTACTGGTGGAAGTTGAGAAATAATGGACATTTTTTTCCCCTTATAGTAAATCTATCTCCACTTCGACTCCTCAGGCTCGGGCAGAGCACATTGAGATAGGTCTGCCTGTCCGAGCAGTCATGCGCCTAACTTTGCAGAGCCACATTCATATATGTGTCCAGGCTCGGACTGGGCCGCCGGGGGACCGGGGAATCCCCCGGTGGGCCCCCCCCGAGCCGCTGGGGGCACCGGAGGCAGTGCCGTCGCTCCCCGGGGCCCGTCCGCGCATCCGGTCACTGAACGCCCGGGACCCGCGTCCCGAGCGCTCAGAGACCGGTCCGGGAGTCGGGGACTAATGTCCCCGCCTCCCAGGGCTGCGCGGTGTCAGCGGAGCACAGCACTACTAGCGCTGCGCTCCGCTGATCTCCCTGGCAGGCTGAAGGCAGTAGGCCTTAATCCTGCCGGGCGCCGGCCCCTACTGCTGACGTAGGCGGCGCGGTGACGTCACTTCACCGCGCCGCCTATGCAGGGCAGCAGTACGGAGCCGGCGGGGAGCTCGGAGCGGCCGGGACCTGCCAGGAGCGGGAGCTGGAGCCGGAGCCAGGTAAGTGGCTGGTTGTTTTTTGTTTTGTTTTTATTGACTACAGGGGGTCCCTGGCTACAATGGGGGCGGGGGTCCCTGACTACAAGGGGGGGGGCTCTGACTACAGGGGGTCCCTGACTACAAGGGGGGGCTCTGACTACAGGGGGTCCCTGGCTACAAGGGGTGGCTCTGACTACAGGGGGTCCCTGGCTACAAGGGGGGCTCTGACTACAGGGGGTCCCTGGCTACAAGGGGGGGCCCTGGCTACCTAGGGGGCCCTGGCTGCCTACAGGGGGCCCTGGCTGCCTACAGGGGGCCCCTGACTACAAGGGGGGCCCCTGACTACAAGGGGGGTCCCTGGCTACAAGGAGGGTCCCTGGCAACAAGGGGGGTCCCTGGCTACAAGGGGGGTCCCTGGCTACAAAAGGGGCCCTGGCTACAAAAGGGGCCCTGACTGCAAAAGGGGCCCTGACTACCTACAGGGGTCCCTGGCTACCTACAGGGGTCCCTGGCTACCTACAAGGGGGCCCAGACTCCAAGGAGGGGGCCCGGGCTACACGGGGGGGGGGGCCCTGGCTACAAGGTGGGCCCTGGCTACAAGGGGGGCCCTGACTACAAAAGGGGCACTGGCTACCTACAGGGGGCCCCTGACTACCTACAGGGGGCTCCTGACTACAAGGGGACCCCTGACTACAAGGGGGCCCGCCTACCTAAAGGGGGCCCTGGCTACAAGGGGGCCCCTGACTACAAGGGGGGCCCTGGCTACCTAAAAGGGGGTCCTGGCTACCTACAGGGGGCCCCTGACTACCTACAGGGGGCCCCTGACTACCTACAGGGGGTCCCTGGCTACCTAACGGTGGTCCCTGGCTACAATTGGGGGGGGGCCCTGTCTACAAGGGGTCCCTGGCTACAAAGGGGGCCCTGGCTACCTACAGGGGGCCCTGGCTACAAAGGGGGCCCCTGACTACAAGGGGGCCCCTGGCCTAAAAGGGGGCCCTGGCTACAAGGGGGCCCCTGGCTACCTAAAGGGGGCCCGGACTACAAGGGGGGCCCTGACTACCTAAAGGGACGCCTTGACTACCTACAGGGGGGCCCTGACTACAAAGGGTGCCCTGGCTACCTAAATACTAAAGGGGCCCTGACTACCTACACAGTAGCTAAAGGGGGGGGGGGGGCATGACTTCCTGCACACTACCTAAAGGAGACCCCTAACTGCCTGCAAACTACCTAAAGGAGGCCTTAACTGCCTGTATACTACTTCATGGGAAGCCCTAACTGCCTGTATACTACCTAAAGGGGGTCCCTAACTGCTTGCAGCCTATATAAAGGGGACCCTAACTACCTACAGCTTACCTAACTGGGAGAAACCACCTACCTACAGACTGGGGCCTTGCCTATTTGCCTACCTACCTAGGGTCTTGTCTACCTACCTGGTAATATAATTGAGAGGGCAGCAGCCCATAGTTGTAGCATTATCTCCAGAGGGTTAGGCCTCTAAGTTATGGCTTGTACCCGCTCTCTCACCCCTGGGAAGTTTGTACAGAGGTGGGAATAGGTAAAGAGACACTGGAAAAGGATTCTAAGATATGTGTGATTTCTGCAGGGATGAGTTGTGGCCAGGACAAGTCATCATGGCGGTGTGGAACGGATGCAGAGGAAAAGGGAATAAGAACGACTCATGAAAGAAGAGAACGACTCCTCAGATAGGACGTCTCCGGTGAGTCCCTGATTTCAGGGGTTATTTTACTTCTATATTGGATCAGTGCTGTATTCACTGTAATGTGATGTGACCTGAGCTGGTGTCTGACCTCTATGTGGTCTCTATATGGTGGTGTTGTAGGTTATACCTGAGCTGGTGTCTGACCTCTATGTGGTCTCCATATTGCGGTGTTGTAGGTTATACCTGAGCTGGTGTCTGATGTCTATGTGGTCTCTATATGGTGGTGTTGTAGGTTATACCTGAGCTGGTGTCTGACCTCTATGTGGTCTCTATATGGCGGTGTTGTAGGTTATATCGGCGTTAGTATAATGCCAGCGTACATGTGTCCCTGATTGACCCTGTGATAGGAGTTACACTTTTACTTTCTTGCTGGTGATTATTTTAGGAGGTGGCAAGGTGCGTGACCAAGGGAAACGTGGAGGAGGATATTGTATGTGGGTGGAAGGGGATATTGTATGTGGGTGGAGGGGGATATTGTATGTGGGTGGAGGGGGATATTGTATGTGGGTGGAGGGGGATATTGTATGTGGACTATTGGAGGGGGATATTGTATGTGGGTGGAGGGGGATATTGTATGTGGACTATTGGAGGGGGATATTGTATGTGGGTGGAGGGGGATATTGTATGTGGGTGGAGGGGGATATTGTATGTGGGTGGAGGGGGATATTGTATGTGGGTGGAGGGGGATATTGTATGTGGGTGGAGGGAGATATTGTATGTGAGTGGAGGGGATATTGTATGTGAGTGGAGGGGGATATTGTATGTGGGTGGAGGGGATATTGTATGTGTATTGGAGGGGGATATTGTATGTGGCTGGAGGGGATATTGTATGTGGACTATTGGAGGGGGATATTGTATGTGAGTGGAGGGTGATATTGTATGTGAGTGGAGGGGGATATTGTATGTGGGTGGAGGGGGATATTGTATGTGGGTGGAGGGGGATATTGTATGTGGTGGAGGGGGATATTGTATGTGAATGGAGGGGATATTGTATGTGAGTGGAGGGGGATATTGTAAGTGAGTGGAGGGGATATTGTATGTGGGTGGAGGGGAAATTGTATGTGGGTGGAGGGGATATGTATCGGGGGAGGGATTTGTAGTAGTGAGGGGGATATTGTATGTAGTGGAGGGGGATATTGTATGTGGGTGGAGGGGGATATTGTATGTGGACTATTGGAGGGGGATATTGTATGTGGGTGGAGGGGGATATTGTATGTGGGTGGAGGGGGATATTGTATGTGGACTATTGGAGGGGGATATTGTATGTGAGTGGAGGGGGATATTGTATGTGGCTATGGAGGGGGGTATTGTAATGTGGACTATTGGAGGGATATTGTATGTGGATATTGGAGGAGATATTGTATGTGAGTGGAGGGATGATATTGTATGTGAGGGGGGTATGTTGTGAGTGAAGGGATGTTGTATGTGGGTGGAGGGGATATTGTATGTGGGTGAGGGAATTGTATGGGACTATTGGGGGATGTTAGGAGTGGAGGGGGATATTGAATGTGGTTGAGGGGGTATTGTATTGAGTGAAGGGGGATGTTGTATGTGGTGGAGGAGGATATTGTATGTGGGTGGAGGGGATATTGTATGTGGGTGGAGGGGGTTATTGTATGTGGGTGGAGGGGATCTTGTATGTGGGTGAGGGGTATGTATGGGTGGAGGGGGATATTGTATGTCGGTGGAGGGGGATATTGTATGTGGGTGGAGGGGGATATTGTATGTGGGTGGAGGGGGATATTGTATGTGTGGTGGGGATAGTGTTGGGATATTGTATGTGGAGGGGTATGTTGTAGGTGGGGCATATTGTCTGTGGGTGGAGGGGATATTGTATGTGGGTGGAGGGGATATTGTATGTGGGTGGAGGGGATATTGTATGTGGGTGGAGGGGATATTGTATGCGGGTGGAGGGGGATATTGTATGTGGGTGGAGGGGGATATTGTATGCGGGTGGAGGGGGATATTGTATGTGGGTGGAGGGGGATATTGTATGTGGGTGGAGGGGGATATTGTATGTGGGTGGAGGGGGATATTGTATGTGGGTGGAGGGGGATATTGTATGTGGGTGGAGGGGGATATTGTATGTGTGGAGGATATGTATGTGGCTGGGGGATATTGTATGTGGGTGGAGGGATATTGTATGGATTGGAGGGATATTGTATGTGGGTGGAGGGGATATTGTATGTGGTGGAGGGGGATATTGTATGTGGGTGAGGATATTGTATTTTGACTATTGGAGGGGGATATTGTATGTGGGTGGAGGGGGATATTGTATTTTGACTATTGGAGGGGGATATTGTATGTGGACTATTGGAGGGGGATATTGTATGTGGACTATTGGAGGGGGATATTGTATGTGGACTATTGGAGGGAGATATTGTATGTGAGTGGAGAGGGATATTGTATGTGAGTGGAGGGGGATATTGTATGTGAGTGGAGGGGGATATTGTATGTGAGTGGAGGGGGATATTGTATGTGGGTGGAGGGGGATATTGTATGTGGGTGGAGGGGGATATTGTATGTGGGTGGAGGGGATATTGTATGTGGGTGGAGGGGGATATTGTATGTGGGTGGAGGGAGATATTGTAGTGGGGGAGGGTATTGTATGTGGGTGGAGGGGATATTGTATGTGGGTGGAGGGGGATATGGATGGAGCTACTTAGCCCTGTGTCTATGATATGCTAGACTGACAAATGTGTGACTACATTGTACTACACAATACAGTTCTGTTTTGCACACTGTATTATGTGGTAAAATGGGCGCGATTATGTCCGAGAGGCCGGTAATATTTTCATGTACAGTAGGGTGGGCCCCCCAAGATCAACTCCCCTGTGGGCCCCAGACCCCCCAGTCCGACACTGTATGTGTCTAATTTTACAAGTGTGATGCGACACACCTCCATAACGCCCCATAACGCCCTCAGAATACTCCTTCATGTTAGGCGCATTAGAAAGTGTCGAGTCTTACTAACAATGCGCCTAACACATTCATTAGGTGCATTAGGCATCGTAGCCGGCTCAGTTAGGTGCATTGTACAACCAAAAGAAGGGTGAACAACACTTTCATACATTATGCCATTAGTTTTCCTAAATGAGGACATTACGTTTTTGCAAAAGCGAATTTACATACAGTTCTTCAAGAGTTCTTCTTGTAAAAACTGCAGCAGCCATATGTTAGCTGTAAGTCAATAGGCAAATATGAAATGCACTACAATGGTCCTGCAAATTAGTATACAATGTTTTCAACATACAATGGTCTTTCCTGGTACTTTGTATGTTGAGTGTGATTTCAGCATACAATGTCCCAGACACTGATCCAACCAATTATCATGAACATTTTACTTGTAAAAGTCCTGAATTAGTGAATTGCATGCAGTGATTGGTGGCTTAGTAGCGCCTCTCTGCGGTACAGTGCGGTAATACATGCGCTGTACTGCTCTTACAAGTGCCAGGATGAGCTGCTCCTTTGGGCACCAAGTAAGGATGGACACATTTTCTTTTTTCTGGTACACTGAGATTGGGTGACATGTATGAAAGAGTTTTTCGCTCTTTTCTGGCATAAAATGCGGCAAAGATGAGAGGTTCGCCTAAATTGCTGATGTATGGCGCATCGAACGAACATGTTTGGGCATTCTAATAGTAGACTATAATTAAATTATATAAATTTTATAATAAATTATATAATATAAAATTAATACAACATTATATGATATTGTATATAAAATTACCTCCTAAAAATGTATTTAAGATTAATATAATCTAAAATGAATTTAAAAATTAAATAATATAAATTAATGAAACCAATACAGCATCTCCATAAACACATCACAGCAGGCTAGAAATAAATTAAAGGTGATGGAATAGATGTCAGTGAATAGAAACTATGGTAGTGATCTTGCTTGTTGCACCACAAGTCTCAACAAGACCTGTGGTGTGCCGGCTATTACTGTATGACAAATACACGTTTGGCGCGTTACTAATGCATATTTGGCGCACAGACAAAATGCGTCGAACTTTACCTTCCACTTATGAGCACAGTAACTACTTTCATAGATTCAGCCGCATTTTACACTGAAAAATAGACGCGAAAATTCACTCCAACGCGCCTTCCTTCATAAATGTCTCCCATTCAGTATAAGGTACACAACCCAAAGAAGCTTCTGTCCTCAATATACAAAGTGATTTCCAGCTTCCAGCAGCTCTTTCTGATGTTATATGGAAGGACTTGCTTTATATGTATCTGCTTTACTTTCTTTAATCTCCATTTTGCATTATGTTGGTGACATTTTGGGAACTCAAATGCAATCACCAGTTTTCCATAGAGTTATGGTTTCAACATGCAACAGTCATCCAGGAACTCAGTAATATTGTATGGTGACGGATCACTGTGCAGACATTGCTTTTTTTTTGTTTTTTCTTTTCATTGTGAGTGCATTTTTGTCAGTTGTATTTTTTTTTTTCAATCATGTTGTTGAAATAGCATTTTTTTCAGGCAGTCTGTGGCATTCTTATCACTACAGACCTTCATTGTTTTGTTTTTTTGCACCAAAAATTCATGTGTGTTATTTGATGTATTTTTGGGAGTTTTCGCCCATTTATAATAGAGAAGCTGCACCATAAAACATACAAAAAGAAAAATAAAGCAGCACTAAATCCAATAAAAACAGAAAACTTGTGATTTAATCACCTAAAGCGATACATCCAACATTTCAAGCCTATTGAAGGACTGAAACGTCGCATGTATTGCCTTGGGTGATGAAATCACAAGTTATTGGGTGTAAAGCTGACTTATTTTTCTCTTTTTGAAAGTTGCCGAGAGCCATTGGAGTCTGGTTCTAGAAACCTGCACACAAATTTGTTTTTCATTGATGCTGCTCTTCCTCTTGGAATATTTAGCACCAGAAAATAAACGCATGTCCCAATCCACTCCTTTTTGCAAAAAATGCTACACAAACTGCACAAAAATGCATAAGCCTATAAAAAACCGTGCAGTTTTTGAAGCATTTTTTGTTTGAGCAAAAAGGACGGTATGCAAGATATAAAAGTGGATCTGTAACATCTCTTGAACTTTATGTACATCTTTAAGTACTTACTTGTGTTGCCTGTGAATTAATAATTGTAGATCATCTTCTCTTATATCGGTGTTGTGTTATATTCCTTGTTATTCCTTCTAGAAATGTGTTAGGGTATGTTCACATGGAGTAAATTCGGCACACATTTCGCCGCGTATCTGCGCTCTAATATGGGCGAGATGCGCGCCGAAATTACAGTTCTCATAGCGAACTATGGATAACACCTCCGCTCCCCGCTCGGACAATACGATCGTATTGTACATACGGGGAGATAAGTGACATGTAATGCATTTCTATGGGGCCAGCGAGCTGCCAGCCATCCCGCGCCACAGGAGTACGCACTGATCATCGCAAGCTCCCGAAACACACGATGTACATCATGTGAACATACCCTTACTGAATCTGTCAGATGGGCGTTACCATTCCAGTTTCAGAGGGGTGTGTCCCTGCACACACTGACAATTTCAGCTGTGATTGGACAATGTCAGACACAGCAGGGACACACCTCCACTTGGTAACACCCATCTGACAGATTCAGTAATAGATTTCTAGAATAAATATCAGACTGACAGCACAACAAAGAGATATCAGAGAAGATGCTCCAGAATTGTTATTTTATGAGGAACATAAGTATTTACTAAAACAGACATGTCAGGAGAAGTCAGAGGTCCTCTTCACTGAAAGCCTTTAGTGATCATGTACT
Source organism: Phyllomedusa bahiana (assembly GCA_025379985.1). NCBI lineage: Eukaryota > Metazoa > Chordata > Amphibia > Anura > Hylidae > Phyllomedusa > Phyllomedusa bahiana. Next base: position 88,366 of record JAODAL010009327.1, read on the forward strand.
GGTCCTATATCGCAGGCTAATGCATACAAGACAACCTTACTACAGAGCCCACTTGCTTGCTTCATACATGTTTTAAAAGCACCATCTATGAGAGACACGGATAGTTCAGGCTCTGAACATTGGTACATGCAAGTGTATGGAAGGCACGGGCAGCACTAATACATCATTTAAGCTGTGCCAGTGTTTTGCCTCTGAATTATTGTATGCTCTGTAGGAGACTTTCAGGCAACCGCTGCTGTGTGAGTCACTGATTGTGATGCCTCCTACGCTCTCTGCCTACCATGATCTATATTTAGAAATTGAGGCCAAGAAAGTTGGAGGCTTTAACCCTTTTGTAACAACACCGTATTGATATGAAAATGTTGCAGCGACAGATTGGAAAATATCAGGAACTGTAGGACAACAAGAGTCAAAAAAACGAAAATCTTACATAATGTTCTGTATGTACAAGAAAAGGTTTAAACCATGGTAGATTCGCGACTCCATAAACTCAGGCCTATAACCATGATCTATGGGAAATACTTTACATGAGTCTTGGTGTACGTAAGCTATAAAAGCGGCCATCTCTGCACCCGTGAGAACACAACGTGCCTTCCTTCCATGCTGTCAGACTGAGGGCCACTCATTCTCCAGTGTCACTGGGAATCACTGATCGGAAGCACAGAGTCTCCCTAGTGCATCGAGGGATAAATATAAAGTGGCAAGAACGCTGCTTAAAAACGGCCGAGTGAGGAAAGCCTGTCAGAGCTGCTGTGCCTTTGACAAGAGGACCAGGTAAAGCTTGTGACAGGCCCATCAAATTGCTCAAAGATCATTCACACATCAACTGTGCCACCCAAAGCCTCACTTGTTTCGGGCTGGAATCTTCTTAAAAACCAGAGGTTTCTTCAGTATGAAAGATAACACAAAAGGCTTAATTATGAGCACAAGTACAACAGAACTTTGTGAACTTTTTATCTATAGCAACCAATAGCCTCCATCCCACGACTGCTTGATATACACAATCACTAAAATTCATAGGGTCTTAAAGCAAAATTGGATGGTCCTCACCACTAATAGCAGGAAAGGAATCAACAGCAATAAGTAGCAACAACAAAAGCTATGAATAACATCGCCATAAATCTGAGAACCCACATCGTAGTTCTAGATGGTACAAAACCACTAACTTGTTAAACCTTAGAAGGGTTCAGTGTTCTTGCACTTGAGTGCCCCCCCCCCTAAAACTCTGGGCCCAATAGCAGCTGTTATGACTATAGTTATGTAGGTCTCTAACACGGCAAACAGTGCATTTTGCAGATGCTATATCACATGAAGTGGGCATGGGTATAACTATAGCTTTAGTAGCTAGAGCAGCTAATATGGGTCCCAGAGGTAAAGGGGGGCCCACTTACTTGCAAGAACATTGTACCCTTTTGTAGGTAAGCCAATGTCAGAGCCATGGAGCCTCTTCAAATTTTACATTTGTTTTAGTTTTGTTCGCACCGTACGCCACATGTTTAGTATCAGTGGTGCAAAATTTTAGGTCAATGTACCATTCAAGTTAATAGCAGGATCTGGCAATACCATGCACTGTCCCTACTGGGTGTAGGTTGTTTGCCGGGCTGGATAAGGCTGCAGTGTTCATAAGAGCATTGAGGGTAATCAGCAAGGGTGCCGGCAGTCAGACCCCCACTGATCTAATATTGATGGTCTATCTTGAGGATAGGCTATCAATTTTATGAGGCTGGATAAACCTTTTAAAGGCTCAAACAATGCCTTAAAAAAACCACTTGAGGAAAATTACAAGGCAATAAATTAAATTTGGCCAAAGGTGAAAGAACCCATCAAGCATCCAGATCTATGAGAATGAAGGGCAGCACTTGAATGACACTGATTAATATCACTAATAACTCTGGGCCCAATAGCAGCTGTTATGACTATAGTTATGTAGGTCTCTAACACGGCAAACAGTGCAGTTTGTAGATGCTATATCACATGCAGTGTGGGCATGGGTATAACTATAGCTTTAGTAGCCAAAGTAGCTAATATGGGTCCCAGAGGTAAAGGGTGCCCACTTACTTACAAGAACATTGTACCCTTTTGTAGGTAAGAACAAGTTAGTGGCTTTCAGTCATCCAGCACCACTATGCGGTTTCATTGGTATGTTTCCTGTCATTCAGTCATTTTGCTGTGGGACTCTATAAATTCTAGTTACATCCCAGGGTGTGGGTTATAGACTGCAATCCTCAAATACTCAAAGGATTTATTGATATATTGTTATAACTTTTGAGTATGAGCAAAATGACTCTGATGAATTAAAGAATTGTTGACAAAACTGGTCACATAAATGGAAATTGGAGTGATTTTTAATGCACTCATAGAAATGTTGTGTCCTGCTCATCAGGTATAAATCAGAGTCTTAATATTTAGTTCTCTTTAAAAACTTTTTTGGCATATCATTAGCCTGGAAGAAGCCAAGCCAGAGACGTCAGTAGTCAATGCAGCCCTTTCTGTAGATTATTTGACACTACAAAAAAAAGCATCCATCCGTTTCATCTTCGCCTAGACTACGCAACACCCCTTTTCTGTGGCCTCCCATCCGCACCTTTTCTCCCCTTCAAACCAACCCAATCTCTGCCCATCTTACCACCTCTCTCCTCCTACCCTTGCCCCTCCCCCCCCGTCAAACCCTTTTACTGGTTCCCCTTGCCCAGCGGGATTCATTTCTACTTTCTAACCAGACCTTCAAAGGGTCTCCCGACCTCTCCCTCCAAAATTCTGCCTAATCTTCCGATGAATCTCCCCCCCGCAAACTCCGCTCCTCACAGGACCTTCTCCTTGCTCTCCCCCTTTTAAACTCTTCACACAAATGCCCCAAGACTTCCCGTGCTTTTCCCCCTTTTCTGGAACTCTTACCCCAAAAACGACTCTCCCCAACTTTTTAGTTTCAAAAACAACCCAAAACCCATCTCTTAGGATAGCTTATAACCACAATAACCCACCCCCAACAAACGCCCCACAAACATGTCTGCCCCCCCCTTCTTCTCCCCCCCCCTTCCTTGTAATTGTAAGCCTTTGTGGGCAGGGTCCTTTCCCCCCCGTACCAATGTTAGTCATTTTCATCACCTACTTGTTTGACATATGTTAGTGTTAATCCCCCCCAAATGTACAGCATCCTGGAATCAATGGCATTAAAAAATAAAAAACCGTGTTTCCCCCATAGTAAGACACGTCTTACATTTTTTTACCCCAAAAATCCCATATGTCTTACTTTGGGGATGTTTTATAGGGGAAAAGGTTTTGGCCAGCTTAGGGGGGTATAGGGCCAGCTGTAGGGAGGATAGGGCCAGCTGTAGGCAAAATAGGCCAGTTGTAGGCAGTATAGGCCAGCTGTAGACAGTATAGGGCTAGCTGTAGGCATATAGGCCAACTGTAGACAGGTATAGGCCTAGCCCGTAACCGGTATAGGGCCAGCTGAGGCAGAAAAACACTTACCTGACTCCCGCTGGCTCCGCTCCCTCGCCGCGCCGCCTCCTCGCTGCTCCTTCTCCCGCGCCGCTCCTCGCTGCTCCGTCTCCCCCGCCGCGCCGCCTAATCGCTGCTCCCCTCTCCGCCCACCTCCTCGCTGCTCCGTCTCCCGCGCCGCACCGCCTCCTCGCTCTACCGGCCTCTGCGCGCCTCATCCCGGCACCAGCAGTGACGTCATCAGGGCCCGCCAAATGTCTTACTTTTGGGGTACTTTTTACATTAAGGCGACCTCCCCAAGACACCGCTACGTCTTACTATCGGGGGTGTCTTACTATCGGGGAAACACGGTAATAATAATTAGTGATGGTCAGACCCTTGGCAACGTGCAGGCCAGCCGATGTCAGGGCCATGGAGCCTCTTCAAATTTTACATTTGTTTTAGTTTTGTTCGTACCATATGCCACATGTTTAGTATCAATGGTGCAAAGTTTTGGGTCAATGTCCCATTTAGGTTAATAGCAGGACCTTGCAATACCATGCATTTCCCCTACTGGATGTAGGTTGTTTGCCGGGCTGGAAAAGGCTGTAGTGTTCACATGAGCATTGAGGGTAATCAGCAGGGGTGACAGCAGTCAGACCCCAACTGATCTAATATTGATGGTCTATCTTGAGGATAGGCTATCAATTTTAAAAGGCTGGATAAACCATTTAAAGGCTCAAACAATGCCTTAAAAAACCACTTGAGGGAAATTACAAGGCAATAAATTAAACTTGGCCAAAGGTGAAAGAACCCATCAAGCATCCAGATCTATGAGAATGAAGGGCAGCACTTGAATGACACTGATTAATATCACTAATACTGCACAAGAATAATTGAGATTTCTCATAAGAATATTAGGTTTAGTGAGCAATAACAGGAACAAGTCCTAGTCTAGCTCTCACTCAGCACCAAAACTGCCCAGGACCAAAGCAGCGAATGGGGGATGCTCGCAAAAGCAGAGTCTTTTTTTCCTTTTGTTTTAAAACTGTCTTTTCAAACACGTTTTAAAAAATGATCCCGCACTGAAAACAGGGCCCTTTTGGGATTGATTTTCCCGGGGAGCACGGGCAGCAGACCCAATAACTGTTCTGTTTTTTCACGCAAGACCATTTACTAGAGCGTGGGGATTTCAATCTGCCTTATACGGTGAGAAAGAAATGATTGGCAAATCCTGCCCGGGTTTCTTTCTACATAACACACCTCATATTTGTTCTCACACTAGAGGGGCGCCCCATACACCATAATGGTTTTATTTTACAGGCTATATTTTGATTTATTTGGCAGCGTTTTTCTGTTAGGCTTTTCTATAAGACTTGAAAAACAAAAGAAAAAAAATACATGTTAGATATGTAATGAATAGAAAAAAAATATCAAAAATGTGTGTAGAACGGAAAAAAAAAAAGCTATAAAATTCAGATTTTTTTAAAAAGAAAAAACAGAAAAAGTGTGGGAGATTAGAGAAAACCAGGGGCCAAAGGCAAAAAAACTGTGGCCTTGAATCCTAAAACTTTATTGTCCGCAAGTATTTGCAGTATTTTTCCAAAAACCCCAGGAGTTTAACTCTTTAAATTTTGGGGAGGTTTTTAGTTCGGTTTTTTAAAGTTTTTACTGTTTGCACTGTTTAGTTTTTGAACACAATAAAGCTTTTTTATATTTTTCATACCATCTCTTGCTTCAACGGTACATTTTTCCCAAATCAAATTGGGAAGATTGAGTTGTTTAAAATTTTTTTTTTTTTTTTTAAAAAAAAACAGCGGTTTTTGAAATTGGACCCAGAAATTCTGAGTCACGTTGCTACAATGGGATTTTCAATTGAGGGCTTGTGGTGGTTTTACAGTTGGTTTTGATTGTTTTTAAAATCCGAAACTAGTGGGTATCTGATAAAAGTTTTTTTTGTGGGGAAAACTTTATTGAAGTGTTTGCATCTAGAATCTAAAATGTGCCAAAAAAGTAGCCATTTTTGGTTCCATTTAAAGGCTCCCTTTTTCAGTGTTTCAGACACTTTTTCCCCAAAAATGGGATGTGGCTTCAAAAGAAAAATGCTGGCTTTGTGGAAAGGGGGATGACAAAAATTCTGGTGAAGAATTTGGTGCAAAGTAAAAAATCCAAGATTTAAAAAAAAAGTTTATAAGGCTAAGTTCACACGGCTTTTTTTGGGCGGATTTCAGTCCTATTTGGCCCGTACGGTCAAAACGGATGAAATCCGTCCCGTATTACGTAAACCCCAGTTTCATAGAGAACTATGGATTTTTCCTCCCCTTCCCCCTCGCGAATACGCGAGGGGGAGAAAGTGACTGCACATTATCCCCGCAGGTAGCGCCGTGGATTTGAAAGTCTTGGGGGCCGGCGGGTGCCGGCCCCCGTAACAGCGTAAATTCGGGCGAAATCGCCCCGCAATTACGGCGTAATAAGGCGTTGAAAAATAGCCTAAGGGTTTAAGGAGTGCCAAAATTTTAAAAAAAGCAAAAGCCAATGTGCCACTTTTTGCAGCCTTAAACTACCCGGGCTATGTTTAGGGTCTGTAATTTTACAGGGGAAATCTGAACAATTTTTTTGGAAAATGTTTTTTTGTGTGAATTTTTACTGCATTTTTTTTTGCTAAAAACAATGGGAAATCATATTAACCCTTGGAATAAGTTTTTTGGGTTTAAAATTGATTTTTTTTCCCCCTTCCCTTTCCCAAAAGCATAATTTTTCATTTTTCCCTCTACAGAGACATATGGGGCTTTATTTTATCTTGTGGGACAAGATGTACTTTCTAGTGCTGTCATTCATCATACCATAGAATATACTGGGAAATCGCAAAAAAAATTCTAAGTGGGGCAAAATTTGAAAAAATATACTTGCACCATGTTTGCGGGTTTGTTTGCTTCTACGCCGTTCAATCTTCATAAAAATGATGTGTTATCTGTATTCTACAGCTTGATATGAATCCGTGAATACCCAACATTACAGTTTATGTTATTTTTTAGTACCGTAAAAAAATTCCAAAACATTTTCTATTTTTGAAATTTGGCATGTTCCCGCCTTTTTCCCTGCGACCAATAACTTTTTTGTACTAACCCCTACGGACTTGAGTGAGGCATTTTTTGCACGCTGAAGTGTACTTTTTATTGCTACCAGTTTGGAACACATGCGACTTTATCGATCAGAGTTATTCCAATTTTTAGTGGACGTGAAACGGTAAAAAAAAAAGCAATTTTGGCATTTGGAATTTTTCTTGTGTTCAGTGTATGGGATAAATGATGTTATATTTTAATAGATCAGACTTTTTCGGATGTGGCAATACCAAAAATTTGTCACTTTTTAAATATTTTTTTTTATTTGCAAAATGCCAAAATGGTGTTGAATTTTTAATTTGAGTCCCCCCTAGGGTGCTTCACCCTAAGGTGTTTCCCACTACTAGGAATCGCGATCATTTATACAGCCTAATACATTGTACAGACAATGTATTAGGTGTATAAAGAGGAGGAAGTAGTAAAATAGAAAATATGGTGGCGATAGAAGCCTTCACAAGGCTTCCAGCAGCCATGTTAACCAATCGGGAGCCCGCGGGCACCCCATCAAAGTGGGCAACGGCCCACTGCTCATTATTTAAAAACAGGGCCATTTTGGGCCCTGGCTCTAAAGGGTTTAAACAGAAGGATGATGCGAACCCTCCCCGCACGAAAACCCCCGAATGTTAGCTCAATCCCCCACAAACCCCCACCGACATTTTGATGACTCAACTCAATGTTGGTAAGGGGAAAAAAAGCAATGTAAAACCCGTTCGTGTAAACATAGCCTAAAACTCAACAAATTCTGCAAATGACCCCTTGGTGAAGAAACCTTTTAAAACTCAATTTCTTTATGAATGGGGAATTTTGTGAAATGATTGTGGGCACAGACTGAAAAACTACAACTAGGCTGGTTACCGGCTTAACTTGGGGGGGTAATTTCGCCGCGCAATTTCGGTTGGACGGGGGGGGGGGGGGGGGGGGAAGTGAGGGCGGGGCCGGCACTTTCGCCGGCCGTAGACATTCACTGCTAGCGTTGCTTTATACGCCCCTAGAAAGTGACAAGTGAGGAGACTAATCCATAGTTCTCTATGAGAAATGTAATTTCCGTAATGAATGGGCCTTTTCCCGGCCCGTAATTGGCGCACTTCGGCGGTAATTACGGAATTGAAAATTTCGGCCCATTTTAAGCCGTGTGAACATGGCCTAAGGGGGACATGTATGGAACTACGGTAAGTGCATCGAAGTTTATTTTCTCATCTATTTTTCAGTGTATAATGCGCCTGAATGTATGAAAGTGTTTTTTGTGCGATTATAAATGGTGTTTAAAGTTCATCGCGCTTTACCTGTGTGTTAGGTGCATTACGAAAAATTAGGGCGTGCTGGTGTGCTGGCTCTTGTTGTATGTTTGAATAAAGGGTTTGGGAGCGCAAAAATAAATTTCAAATTTAATGTAGTAAAAATTAAAAATTTAAAGATCTCATCATCATCAGTGGGTTGTTTAATGTAAAATTTGTTTCAGATTCTATTAAATTTAAATACATTTTATAGGGGATATTTTTATATTTTTGATATATATTTTATATTAATTTTATATGATAACTTTTTTTTATTACATTTAAATAATTTTATTTTATACAGTTTGATAATTATCAGAAATTACTTTTTATTTTTGTACTGGTGTAAGTGAGAAATATTGGACTTTTTTTCCCTAACAGCAAATCCAGCTCCACTTCGACTCCTCAGGCTCAGGCAGAGCACATTGAAATAGGTCTGCCTGTTCGAGCAGTAATGCGCCTAGTTTTTCTGAGCCACATTCACATGTGTCTAGTATTGCAATGAGGTGCGACACGTCTCCAAAACGGACCCAAAACACCCCTCATGTTAGGCGCATTAAAAAGTGTCTTGCAAACAATGCACCTAACACATGTGTTTGGCACATTACACACCACAGCCCACTCATGTTTTTACACCAGAAAAGCCTTTCATACATGGCTCCCTAAGGGCCACATGTATGAAAACTGTCTAGGCTAAAACTCACTTTTGCCCATGCAACCAAACAAGTGCCCCCTACATTTAATATAATGCTCTGGAAAAAAAGAAAGGGTGCTTTTTGGGTTGCTTTGGTAAAAGGAAAGTCTTCACTGGACCGTTTTCATACAGTGGGGCCCCTTTTTCTGAAATTTTTCCCTTGTTTCCCCAATTCATACAGAAATCTTGCCTTTCTAGGTTATCCTGATCACTGATTCCAGCTTCATTGGTTAAAAGACGGAGATCCACAATCCAGAGTGAAACAACTAAAGAGGCAGCGTGCATTATACATGAGATAGAGCGTATGAAAATAAGCTTGTGCTAATACTGAGAGCACAGAATGATTTCATATGTTCCTGATGTGCATTTTCTTACTGGAAATAGTTTTTCCCAATCACTTTAATGCATGACAATATGTACAGCAGTGCTGCATTATTTCCACTGCAGCACTAGATAAGTACATCTTAGGGCCATTCACATGGCACAGTGCAAATACCGGTCGGAAATCCCGACCGGTATTTGCCCTGTTTTGGGGCCGCGTACAAGCCGCGGGAAAGGCTTTTTTTTCCCAGTTTCCGGGGGAAAAGCCCCCCTTGCATAACATGTTCATATTCCCCCCAAAACCGGGAGTGAATGAAATATTTTTATGTTTTTCGGAAGCTGGGCGGGTTTTCCCCTAAGGTCCCCAATAAAAAATTTCACCCCGGTTGCAGGCGGTTTTCAAAAAAAAAACCGTCTGAAAAATGGTGGAAAAAAGGGTTTCACTGGGGGACAAAAACCTTAGGCTCGAGTCACATTCAGCTTTAGTAGCAGTTTTTGATGCAGTGTTTTGGGCCAAATCCAAGCGATTTGAACAAACAGGGAAATTATAAAAAATAATAAAAGACTGATACTTTTTCTTTCTTCTTTTCCAAATTTGGCTAAAAAACATTTAAAACCCCTCAATTATACAAATTACTTGTATTCCCGTTAAGCTTGCAGAGGTTAGATCACACATGTAAGACAGACATGTAAGAAAACTGTCTGGTTTTAAACTTTTTTTTGTTGCCCATAGCAAACAATCAGAGCGCCCCTTTCATTTTTTAAGCACTATATAAAATAAAGGGAAGCTCTGATTGGATGCTATGGGTAACAAGGTAAGTATTAGACGTAGACAGTTTTCATGCATGGGGCGGGATCTGCTTTTTTTTGGGGACAAAAAAAGCAAGGGGATATAAATGGCTAGTAAACAAGCCTTACCAAATTCCAAGTACATAAATGACATTTTTAAAAAAAGGGGGGGTTCCATTATAACAAAAAGGGCCACAGGACTTTCATGGAAAGCTTTATTTTTTAATAAAATTATTTAAAAATCTGCCCTTTTTTTATTACAGTTCAGAAGCAGACTTGTTGGGTCCCATGTTTTGTTTTGGTCCCCCACCCCTTGACGGATTTCATTGGTGGCTAGAAAAGTAGCATCATCCCAACATCACTGGTGGCCGGGATCTTGAGAAAAGAGATTCAGACACAGCAATGGGGCAACTAATTGGTTTAGAATGCCTTGGGGATGCGATGTACAGGTTTTTGGCGCTTTTTGCAAAGAAAAAGGCACAACCCCGTACCCCCCCTGAAGTTTGAATGGTGGCACACCCTTTTTTAGGCTCCTGAAAAACCTTGATGAGACCATATGGAGAAGTGAGACAACCCCGTAAAGGGTAATTTCACGCAATTGAACTTACACTCCTTCACCAAGTATGCAGATATATACCATTATATACCATACTCGTTTGACTTATGTTATGTATGTAACCCCCTCGAATGTACAGCGCCCTAGAATCAATGGCGCTTTAAAATAAATAATAATAATAAATAGCGTTGCCACCATAGTGTCTCCATAGTGAAAATACATTAAATGCAGTCCACTTGGGATTAAATTTGCTCACTTTTGGGCCATACATAATTTCTTTGCAAGACAGGATAGCATAGAGCAGAACGCTATTCTCTCTACAATAAAGAGTGTACTGTGTGTGGCCAAAAACAGAGCAAATGCAGACACAAGTCTCAGCCATTTATATGCACTAGCTATGCTGTTATATAGTACAGTATACCTGCTAGCAGGTTACATTTGTATTCAGCCAATGAAGAGTAAGTTCAACAGTGTGACTGTACCCTTAGTCATTTTTAAACATTTGCCATAAATTTGAAGCAATGTTTTCCTGCCTTATTTATATGTGTTTTGGTGGCAATTTGAATGTGTTTTATCTGGTATTTTTAGGTCCTATAAAGAATTTTCTGTGAGAAAAGCCAGAAAGAATGCAATAGTTTGAGCTAAAAAAGATACCACAAACATCTGAAACACCATAAAAACAAAACACTTGGCGCATAAGCCTTTTGCTTAAAAATAACCATTTGGATAAAGTGCCAAACAAATGATGCAAGATGTTAGAAAATTAAAGGGGTTTTCTCACTACAAAGATCATATCTCTAATGATGGGGACAGTAAAAATAAGCACTTTTGTAATTGGTTTGCATTACCTAAGTCACTTAGTATAGCAGATATGAGCTTTTCTGTGCATCTATAGCTATTTCTGCTGCAGCTGGACGGGACACGCCCCCTTTTTCTGTGATTGGCTGACTGATATGTCATTCAGCCTGTTCAGACACGCCCCGGATGGGAAACGCCCCCTGTGCTGTGATTGGCTGCCTGCACTCTGTGCTTACTCCCCTCTGAGCTGTGTGAATCAAAAGATAAACTAACTGCCTGAGAGGGCTGCTGGCTCTATACTCATCTCCCAGATCTAAGGTGAATGATCTGGGCAATTACTATCTATCTAGCTGATAGATTCACTCTCCCCTCATATAACACAGTCTTATACCCTGTGCTCCCCCCTTATACAGTCTGCTCTACCTCCTGCCTGACAACAGAGGGGGGAGGGGGCAGAGAGCATTTCTAACACTTGCTTCATCAGTTCAGGCTGTGTGTATAACTGATTACACCATTACAGGTGTTCTGGTTACAGCAATACAGGGGCCCTGGTTCCAAGGAGCTTGTGCAGCCGGAAGCATGAGAACTTTGCAGCCATGAGAACACTGCAGGAGGTCTGCAGAGCTGATGTCCTGTCCCTTCACCTGTTAACACAGAATGATGAGGTCACAACTGTTCAGTGAGGGGAGACTCACCTCCTGGGAGGAGATACACGCCTACTGAGAGAAGAGACTAGCCCCTGTATTTGAAGTTGAAACAGCTCAAGTGTGCAAAAGCTTCAAACGATAAAACCCCTTTAAATGTATGAATCCAACCTTAAAGACATGCTCACAATGGGGTGCACTGATACTAAACATACATGACATACATTGTAGCTAATTCAATAAATTCAACTAATTGAGTCATAGAAATACAAAACTAATGCAAAAAGTGTACAGACAACTGTCACAGTGCAAAGAAGTAACTACTAAAGATGCAGCAGAAATTGCTTGGCCCATCTTAAAGAAAATGTGACCCTAGGTAAGGAAGGCCCCCATTTGTTTTTTGGAAAAGTCTTTCTAATGGTTTTGGCCCATATAATATCACCATTTAGTGCCAAAATAAAATGTAATATACAAATAATACTGAGTTAAAGGGGTTGTATCATTACATTAAATGGTCTTCAGAATAAGGGGACAGAGAAAACAAGCAACTTTGCAATTGGATGTCATTAGCAAAGCTGTCTTGTTTTCACAGTCTGCCTTATCTTCGTTTTCTGTAAACACTGTTCCCCAGTGCCAGTCGGATTTCACCTCCTTTCATTTCCTTGGCTGACGGCTCTACTAATTTACATTATTTCTGGCCCCCGGTTGTATTCACGGTAGCGTGCATTCCTGCCTCTCTCATGCAGAATAAGGGGCCGGCAACAATTTCACTCTATACAGCCACCAGCTCCTCAGTGACACTGCAGCTGCTTCTACAATCAGAAAACAGCAGAATAGTGCCTCGGTGCCTAATGCTCCTGCGTGTAAGGAGCCGGCAACAATTTCCTTCTATACAGCTAGCAGCTCCTCAGTGACACTGAAGCTGCTTCTACAATCAGAAAACAGCAGAATTGTACCCGGTGCCTTAATGCTGCTGCGTGTAAACATAGAAGGGAAACAGATCTGTGCTGCTCTGTATGAGTTCATAGAAGACTGGATTCAACTGTAACAAACCTCCAGCTGTGAGCGGAGAAGAGATCAGAGCTCGGAGTTCATAGAAGGTTGTCTAGACTGAATGCAGGCATGTGGAAGTGCTGAGAATCTGAGATTACATTGAAACACACGAACTGATGAAGCGATACATCCCCTTTAAAGAGCTTAACTCATATTTTTTCAAACGACACATACCAATGTGAACACAATGGGCATGTGTATTAACAACGTATGCACCGCCAAGTGGTGCCCCACTACTCGTTTTAAATGCAGTATGCACTGTATTCCTTTGTCAAAACTACTGAGCTGCACCAGGAATTCCTGACTCGGGGTTTAACCTATCCTGAAAAGTAGCTGTATTTTCTTCTATATATTTGGTAATGCTTGTGTTTATAAACTTCTCAAGTGTTATAAAAGAAAAGGTTTAATAAGTACGGCCTTCAGTGTAACTGAAGCATTTTATAAACATACTGGCGACGCCAGTTCTAAATCGATATAGAGGAGTGTAGAATACAGCATGTATGAAAGAGTGTTATGTGCCCAACATTTTGGTGCATAGAGTGTTATGTGCCAAACTGTCTCAGCCATGGTATGGATTTGTATGGCAGTTTCACGCCAAACTTTGCCGGATTTTTGGAGCATTCAAAAGTGTTGTGTCTATTTCAGTTTTGGCGTACGACTATGCATACATCTGTCTGACAGGGCTATGACAGTTTTTTGGCTCAAAGTACACAGGAAAACTGGTGCAGCCCCTTTCATACATGTCACCCACTATGCACATAATGTATAGTGCCACACATAGACAACATACACAAGACATGACGGAAGTGCTCCTGGAATACAATGCCAGTATAACTACCATAGGACAAGCATGGTATCATTTTGTTGGGTTTTCACAAACATCTACAAATTTCTGAATATTCTATACTATAGGTTACTGAAAATTAAAGCAAATGCAGTCCAATGTGATACTGTATCTGTCACAGTATCATAAAAATTATTAAATGTGTAACAAATTCGGAAGCTCATTGTTTTGTGTCTGCTAATTTCCCCTTTATAAAAACTTTCAAGACAAGAATGTACCTCTAATGGGTTCAGTTTCATCATTCTGTCACAAAATTAAGAATCAGTCTTTAATAATTAATTACCCACATGAATTAATTACCATTACAAGTAACCATGTATTCAACATGAAGCCAGACGTAATTTCATATAATTAAAAGGCAAGAGGTTATTGCCTATTGATTTAGAAACATGTACAGTACTCCATTCCTAGGTTACGTACATACATTATCAATGTACAGATGTCCAGGACATCATGCCTATCTATCTATCTATCTATCTATCTATCTATCTATCTATCTATCTATCTATCTATCTATCTATCTATCTATCTACAGTATATATCCATTAATCCATCTGTCTACCTATCTATCTATCTGTCTCATTCTACCTGTCTCTGTCTGTCTGTCCATCCAGTTACAAAATCTATCCATTAAAGGGGTTGTATCATTTCATTGAATGGTCTTCAGAATAAGGGGACAGTGAATACAAACAACTTTGCAATTGGATGTCATTAGCAAAGCTGTCTTGTTACCACAGGATCCCTTATCTTCTGTTTCTGTTTACACTGATCTCCAGTCCTGCATTTCACTAGCTGAGAGCTCATTTACATTCTGTTCGGCCCCCCGGTCGGCCGTATTCATGGAGCTTGCATTCCTGCCTCTCACTCAAAGTAAGGGACCGGCACATTTTCCCTCTGCACAGCCAGAAGAAACAGAAGAACACTGCAGAGCTTCTATAATCAGAAAACAACACAATTGTGTGACTGTGCCTAAACATAGAAGGAGCATTAGGGCCGAGAGCATTTCATTCTGTACAGCTCTGAAGGAGTTTATATAAGACTGGATTCAATTGTAACATGAATGCAAGCATGTGGTATGTAAACAGCTCTTACATACTCTGCATAGGGAGAGACACAGTGATATGTGGAGGGGAGAGGGGGGAACACACAGAGCCAGCATGAACATTGAAGGGGGGATGATGTCATCCCTTCGGTTAAGAAACACCCAGCTGGGAGGGGAAGAAACGCCCCTGAATTTCTGTAACTGAGAGGCTGTGAGAACACTGAAACAGGCTAACTGAAGAAGCGATACATCCCCTTTAATCAATCATCAATATATTTACCTATCAATCTCTCTCCCTACCTATATATTTATCTTCTGATCCATTTGTCTACCCATCTAAAGTATATATCCATTAATCCATCTATTCATCATCATTCATCATATTTATCTACATGTTGATCTTCCTTTTGAACTATCTATCCACCTACCTGTTGATTTATCTACCTATCTGTCGTTCCATCCATCCATGCATCTTTCCCTTCATCGATCTATCTATTATAGGACATCTGATCCACATACTGAATATAACAAACATAAGTGTATAATATGTGGTTCATGTATTTGTAATGAGTGAGAGCTAATTGCCTGCATGTCACCAGAGAAAAGAACATCCACTGTGACAGGGAACAAGTGCCGTCATATACGTGATCACCCAGTAAAAGAGAAATCATTAATACAAATGACACACCTCTCATGTGTGAAGCTCGGTCTACAGTGAAGGGGTAATCTCCATCCACAATAGAATCTGTTTGATGTTAGGAAACAATACACGTCAATGGTAGCAATCCCCTTTCTATTTGCCAATGCTTATTCACTTAAAGAAGACCTGTCGGCTCTTTTAACATGCATGCTCCATAAAAAAGCCACACTGTAGCACCATAACTTGTAACTCTGCATTGTGCATTTCCTCTGCTATTCCTCCTGGAAATGTATGAAAAAAGATTGGGAGTTTTTATTCCTTTTGTCAATAAGGGATGTCCCTACACAGTCAGCACTGGACAGTGTGGTGTGGCCCATCCTATTGACAATGGAAATGGTAAAAACCCAATTGTCAATGCATTTATACATTTCCAAGAGGAACAACATAGCAATGGCATTGCAAGGAGTTGAAAGAAAATGTATTTGCCAAATCATTCCGCTTCTGTGTTTTATATGATATTTTTTCTGACTACTGTTCTATATTATAGCTTATTATAACTTCATATTACTTAAAGGGAACCTGTCACATAGGTTGTGCCCCCCTTGCTGAGGGCAGCACAAGCTAGTGACAGACCTGCTGTTCCCAGCGCTGTGTCCCTTATTCTGTAAGATGCAGCAGTTTTAGAGCACTTACCCCTTAAGGCTATGTTCACACGGTGTATTTGCAGGGTGTAATTACGCCCCGCAATTACGCCGTGTGACCGGGGGCGGGGCGGGAGCGGGAGACTGAGCAGGGGGCCGGCACTTCGCCGGCCCATAGACTTGAATTGCTAGCGGCGCGTATTTGCGGCTAGTAATTCACATGTCAATTATCTCCCCGCCCGGTGGCTTCGCCGAGCAGGGGGAGGAGACGTAATCCATAGTTCTCTATGAGAACTGTGAATTACCGTAATGAATGGGCCGTTTTCAGCCCGTAATTTGCGCACTTCGGCGCGTAATTACGGACCGAAATACGGCCCATTTTAAGCCGTGTAAACATGGCCTAAATCTTATTCATGAGCAGGTGTTAGCTCCACCCACCAAAGGATAGCTCCGCCCACTGACAGTTAGTAACATGTTTCTACCTATTCAAAGTAATAGGTTTGTCAGTTGAGGTGGGCGGGGCTAGCCTCCGATTGGCCGGGTTTGACACTCTGAAGGACTCTTCGAATGAGTCTTCTGGCTGAAAACTGCAGATTTGAGCAATAAATACACGAAAACTACTGCATCTTACAGAATACGGGACACAGCGCTGAAAACAGCATGTCTGACACTAGCTTGTTCTGACCTCAGCCAGGGGGGCAAAAACTATGTGACAGGTTCTTTTTAAAGGGGTTTTGCCACGATCTAATTTCATACCTCGTGCATCCAGCTCTTCAGCTCTGTGTGCTCAGAAGGGGGCGTGTGTGATTTGTTTGAACTGCATATCATGTGCCCCAGCAGGATGACATCACCAGGCCTTTCCTCTCTGTAGTCAAAGAAAGGTCTGTTTATGTAAAGCATTATGAATAGCTGAGAGGTAAAGTTTTTGCCTACAGGCACAAAGGTCCTCGGTTCAAATCCATGCTGGAAGCAAACCTGCTTTGTTTTTTTCTCTTTATCAATGCACATACCACATTGAGGTTTCTTTTTATATTTATTTGCACTGTTTGACTAATTACTAAGGAGTACAGAGGACGGGAGTAGAATGACAGCACCTGGGGTTTGAACACTCAGTAGCTGCCTGAGAGGAGAGGTGATGTCTGAGCATGTGCGACCAGGACTGAGGAGCTCTCAGCCCAGGTCGTATCCCCTGGAGACGAGCAGTAAACAATGGATCACTAAAGGAGAAGCTGAAACAAAAACGGTGCAGAATTTTTAATAATAGTGAATGGTGAAAATGTTTGTTATTTGATTTGCAAGCTTCCCACGTCAATTTTATTTCGTGGCAAAACTCCTTCAATGGAATGTGGGGAATTTATCATCAGCTTTGCAGAAACTTCTTAGGTACAGGTCACATGTGGGGAAAAATTGGTAATCTTTTTGCTTGTCAGTGACATTTGCTTTTTTGGTGCATAGAAAATCATAAAATGTGCCCTAATTAACATGAGGTGTGCATATCTTAATAGATTTAGTGCATTTCATTTGAGTGCTCTTCCCATTAAAGAGGTATTCCCATAACGTTAATTCCGCTTTTGGCCTTATCTGTGCTGCCGCAGGGAATGCAGAGGTGACCATTAATGTGCAGCTCTCTCCATTCACCTCTACCTGAGTTCTGAGCACAGTGGAGCAGATATGCTTAGCTCATAGTTGGCAACTTTTGAAAATGAAAAAGCAGGAGATCTCAGTGGGCGGCAACAAAAATTTGCATGGACACGCCCATCTTGTCGGTATGCCACGCCCCTTTAAAAAAGCCACACCCACTCCACCTAACTGCATAACGGCTTTGGAAGAAAGCCAGGTAGATGCCCTTATAGCCATGTAGTAACCCCCCAAAGCAGGTAGTGCCCCTTACAGGCAGGTAGATGCCCCCTGGTAGCCAAGAACCCCGTAGCCAGTGTCCCCCCTTTGTTAGCCAGGTAGGTGCCCCCCTTTGTTAGCCAGGTAGGTGCCCCATTGTTGCCAGGTAGGTGCCCCCATTGTTGCCAGGTAGTGCCCCCATTGTTGCCAGGTAGGTGCCCCATTGTTGCCAGGTAGTGCCTCCATTGTTGCCAGGTAGTGCCCCCATTGTTTGCCAGGTAGTGCCCCCATTGTTTGCCAGGTAGTGCCCCCATTGTTGCCAGGTAGATGTCCCCTCTGTTGCCAGGTAGTTGCCCCCCTCTGTTGTCAGGTAGATGCCCATCCTGTTGCCAGGTAGTGCCCCCATTGTTGCCAGGTAGTGCCCCCATTGTTGCCAGGCAGAGCCCCCCATATAGCTAATAAAATAAAATAATAAAATCCACTTACCTCACCAGGCTCCTGCAGCACGCCGCTCCGACGATCTCCTCAGCGGCGCAGGGGAAGTGAGAGCAGCGCGCGTCACTCCCCTGCAGCCGCGCGTCACTTCCCCTGCGCCGCTGACCTGTATGTGCGGCGCACACACCGGCGCCGGACATACAGGGGAGGAGGCAGGAGGGAGCGATCCCTCCTGCCTCTCCCTGCACAGCGAGACTCCGGCGGGTGAAGCTGGGGCAGCGCCGCTCACCGCCAGGGACGGCCCGGCGGCGCAAGAGTAGCGCACCACGCTACTCTGTCGCCGCGGCCATTTAAAGAACCCCGCCGCCTGCTGGCGGCGGGAGGAATGCCAACTCCCCCGGGAGGGCGGGAGGGGACCCCAAATAGTGGGACCCCCCCGCCAAAAACGGGAGAGTTGGCATGTATGGCTTAGCTGTACTCAGAACTCCTATAGAAATGAATGGGGAATGAATGTATTCCCTGCGGTTGGCACACACCAGGCCAAAAACTGAACTAGCAGGATAGAAAAACCTCTTTGACGTCATCTTATGAAATTATGGTGTTTACTAGGTACCCACTACGCGTTTGTCCGATGTAGAGTTTCTTATCTAGTATACCTTATCACTATAGCATGTGTTATCTTAAAGGGGTTGTTTGATGCATCTGGTTCCCCCACTTATCTCATGAATGGGCCTCCACAAAGTTTCAGCTCAGAAAGGAGAGCCAGTCACGCTTGTGCACAACTCCTCATTTTGTTCTATGAGAGTTTTGAATACAGCTGAGTACACTGTTCTGTACTCAGAATTCCTATACAGCAGAATGGAGAGTTGTGCGCAAGTGCAACCGGTTTTCAGTTCTGAGCTGAGACATTTGAGGGCCCAGAGGTAGAACCTGCACCTATCACACTATTTTATCAATATGCCATTGAAGGAAATGGTGGGAATTCCCCATTAAATGAGGCCAGGGTGCAGAAATATAGAAAAAAAGTGATGCTTACTTACCGGCCCCCCACTGCTGCAGCTTTGGAGCTCCCCAGCAGTCCACATCTCTTCACTTTTGGGTTCTCTTCCCGACACACAGGAGAGACTTGTGCTCTACTCACTCACTATGGGATGTAAGCCTCCCCTGTGTGAAATGAAGAGGAGCGGATTCCGGGGAGCTCCAGAGCGGCAGTGGCGGGGAACTGGGAGGTAAACCACTTTTTTTTTTCCTTCCTGGCCCAATTTAGTTCTATCTTTATTAAACTGGACAGCCCATTAAATGTTTTACACAGGACTGCAGGTTACATCAACTCAGCGATAAAACAGCTCACAAACAATGAAGACCCAAAAGAATTAAATGGCAATTTTATCTCTGCTACCTAAGCCTTATAGAAAATAATGTAATAAGAATATCACATTAGGTGCCAGAGTTAGTATTATTAATGCAGGATTTCCGCAGCACTTTACAAAGCAAAAAGTAAGTTCGCATTCTGCAGAAGTGGTATTCCCCCACAGGTATATTACTCCTGAGTCCCGAATCCACCTGATCTGTGAAGGGGTCTCTCTCTGCTTTCATACACTGCACATACAGTAGATCAAAGCCTGTGATGGACGTCCATTGTGTTCAGCACAGGTGATGCTTAAGTCAAAGGAGCCTCACTATTCTATTCTTTGATATGAGCTGAATTCCTCCAGCAATGTAACCTTTATTACTGCAGGTACACGCTGTGTTAGAGGCCTAGGGCTCCCCTTACAAGAACTCCCAGGTGTCATGCTGCGCCAGGATTGCAGCAGAGCTGTCCCTGCCCAGCACATATTCCCCAGGAGTCTTTGTTGCGGCTGTTTTTCATTATCTAACAGTTCATTGTTGTCTGTGTATCAAGCAGATTTGCTGTCAAATTGTAGTAACAGCAATATATCCTTGTCAGTGAGTCAGTGCCAGCTACTCTGGCACCTGCCTCTGCATTTGGAATATGGCAAAGTCTAATATCTGGCAAATAGTCAATTTAAGAATGCAGAATACTATAACTACTACTTTAACAGTTATCGAATATGATTTATCTTCTGGTTCAAAATTGGCAAACCTCTCCACCACTGGCTATGTCAGGTACTGCAACTTATCCCATTTATGTCAATGAAGCAAAGCCACAATATCAGACACATCCCATTTACAAGAGGCGGAGGGGTTATGTTTTTGGAAAAGACAGACCTTCCTATCTTATATTTCTTATATCACACATCTGTTCTAATCTGTGATATCTATACTAATACTGCAGTACAATATTGTAGTTGTGATTTACTATTTCAGAAGGCTTCTGAAGGGTGGTGTCACACACAGCTTTTTTGATCTAAAGTAAGCAGTGGATCCAGCTAGAAGGGAGATAAGTCCTCCTTTTATTGTTCCCATTTCTTTTGGATCTGTCCATAAGTTTGGATCAAAAAAATTATCAAAAACTGCAGTGACATTTTTTCCCCAAAAACAAGCAAAACAGGAAAACATACTTTTATTAAAATGGGGGTTTTCCAATTAAAAAAACAAAAAAAAACTTTTTTTTCCTAAACCCTGCCCGGAATTCGGGTAAAAGAGAGGTTGGGTTGTTTGGGGCCCATCTCTTTTTTTTTTTAAAACCAAAAATTTAAATTTATTTAAGAAATATGTAGGAAATCAGCATCGAGAAGGAATAGCAAATGAAAAACAAATACAGACATAAATTTCGTCATTTAATTAATCATCCAATTTAAGGGTTTCAAAAGAATTGAAAGAAAAACGATGCAGAGCAAAATAGTATGCATTCCAGCATACAAAGTATAGGAAAATATAAAAACTAGACGTTATAACAAACCCCCCTTTAAAAAAAAAACCCTTTTCTAAGTCAAAAATTTTGGTGCTGATCCATTACTTTTCGTCGGACCCCCAAAACCCTCATAAAAGGGCGTAAAGCGTAGGATTACAAGGGAACGCTCTGAAGTCATAGGGGTGGAAGGGACGTAACCCCGGGCCCAACAGATCCAAAATTAAGTACCTCTAATGACATAAGGAAAAGCCAAAGCCGAAGATTTGGGGTCAATCCAGTCCTTCAGACCCTAACAAATTTGTCTGGGCACCCAGTGTAGAAATATATTTTTAAAAGGAGTGTGGCTTAAGATTTTTCAATCCCCAGTCCAGGGTATTTAAAAGGATCCAATGCAAGCTATGGTTTTCAATAAAAAGAATTTCAGGAGCTGTGGGGTCACGAGGGCGGGAAATCCTCTTGATCCCGAATAAAGCAATTTTGGTCATAACCGGGCAGCCCATCATCATTCAAAACCTAAGGATTTGTTGCAAAAGCCTTTGGGTTTGGGGAACCACAGTAAGTGGAAAAAGGGTACCTGAACAGAGAGACACTTCGGACGAATCAGGATCTCCATCGAATTAGAAGCTGTAAATGGATAGTCTCGGGGAATATAAGTTGGGTTACCATTCCATTTTGGGACACTAATTTGGGGGTCTCCAAGGCTACAGCCCGGATCCTCATCTCTTGACTAGAGTGGAAAGTGGTTACAAAGAGCGTCTCTCACTCTGGAGGACCTGTCCTGTCCTACGTTACACAGACCAGTCATTTAGGAGAATGGACACTCAGTAATGCTTTATTTTACCTGCAGGGAAATGGTGCACTTTTAGGATTCCTAACAGTTTACAGCTGATCCCTGGAGGTCCTAGCAGAGAGACACTAAGGGCCACATGTATGAAATGGTTTTGGTCTAAAACTCACTTTTTTGCCCATAAGTTTCTATGGGGAAAACAGTGAGTTTTAGACCAAAACTGTTTCATACATTTGGCCCTAAGTTATTTGAGTATGGTCGAGAGATCCATTTAACAAGCAGGGCTTGACCAATGCAGAGAACCCCTTTTATATTGCAAGAAAATTGAACACTTGCTCTTTGGTTCCCCCATAGATTACAGATGATCATTGAGGGGGCACAATTTGGGCCAAAATCATGGTGTACATGCTTTACACCACATTTATTATGTGTTTTAAACAGTTTTTAGACACTTTTGTGGCGTATCCAGCAAAATGGGTGTGGCCTCTGTAAAGGGGTGTGACTTGGTAGAAAGGGGCATAGTTTAGTATGTGGCACCATGCTCCAAAGACATACGCTAAAATTTCTACACAATAATTGCCAGCAAGTCAGCTAACTATGAAAAGGGTCAAAAAACATACAACATGCGCAATAACAAAAAAACCCTTGCACATTTTTTAAATGCTGTCAAATTTTCACTGTCTAAAAGTTAGGGGACTTTTACACCGTTTTACCTTATTTTTACAATTTAAACCTCAAAATAACTTTAAACAATTAATTTTTAAGGGCAGGGGAAAAAATTAAACATATACAATATAATTTTCCCTACCCTAAACCACATTTTTTTAACTTATTTTGGTCAAAAATAAAATTAAAATTTTACAAAAACTAATAAAAAACACAATAAATTTTTTTTTATATCTACTAAATCTAAAAAACCTTACCTTTTTAGTCAATTAGATTGCCCAAAATTTTTATATTTTTTTGAAACTGAAAAAAATGATTAAACATTTCTAGGATTTTGTAGAGGGAAAATTTTCTCTTCGGATTTTAGATGTATTTGTTTACGATTTTTCGGCACGCTTTATACTTGATCATAAAACAAATCTTAAAAAAAGTTAACGTATATCCATTATCTTTTTTACTCAAAACATTTATAAAGTTACCTAATATTTAATATTTAAAAAGAAATAAAACATTATTTAATGATTTTTATTTTGATCAAGTATTAACCCCCCTGAAAACACATTAAAAAAAAGTGCCAATATCTGAAGAGTAAATTTCTTCAACATCCTCTTTAACCCCCCCCGACATAGGCGTATGGATACGCCCCTAGCGGGAAGTACTTCCCCCAAATGGACTATCCATACCCCTGGCGATCGCCGGGCTTTTCGGGGAGCCACGCCCCATGCAAAATGGGAACCCGCGGAAATTCCCCTGGCCCCCCTGCCGATGACCCCCCCGGCATGGGTCCGGCCGCGGGGGATTACCTTCATTACCGCCCCTGATGGCGCGATAAAAAGCCGCAGGGAGGAGGAGTGAGCCCCCCCCTCCGGG
>JAODAL010009328.1:0-111613 GCA_025379985.1 Phyllomedusa bahiana
TGGAAAACCCAAGCAGTGGGTAACGCTGCACGGGTTTTTCCGGTGGTCTGCAAAACCGCAAGCCGGTTAAAAAACCGTCCGCAAACCCTTGCCGTGGGGACATGCCCTTAGACATACTTAGCGCAACAAAACACCAAACACTCGGATGGGAATACAGTCACCTACTCTATTTTTATTGTTTGCTGCATCATGAAGATGATCAAACAGATTTTGGTGTAAACAACAATTCCAGGAATCCATCCTGCCTTCTTTTAATAGTCTTTCTCCTCCGGTTTACATACTTTACAATGCAATAAAATTTGTATCTACATTACTTACACTTGTTGCCTAAGAAACATATACCAGGATGTTGAATATTTGTGTTAGACTCTTATGTACATAGTTTTTGGTGTTCTTTCCAGGTTATTAACTTATGTTTTATAGTATGAAAAGAACAGGAAGAGTGAGTTGAAATGATTTTCTTTACAGGTCTCATCAAGACACTTATGTCTCTTCTATCCATTCATTTGAGTCTGACCCTTGTATACTCTGTAGGCCAATTCTTGCTATGCTTCCCTCTCATTATTGATAGTATCAAACTAATGGGCCTTGGGTGTCTCCCGTTTCCTTTTACCATCCCATGCTTTTCTAGTAAATTTTCCCTCCTCACATGACCAAAATAGATCAGTTGCTGTCTTGTGGTCTTGCCCTCCAGGGACAATTCTGAGTTTATACGACAAAGAATATATTTCTTGGTGATCCTAGCTGATCATGAGATTTGTAGAAGTCTTCTTCAGCCCCACAACTCAAAAACATGGATTTTTCTTCTGTCTGCTTAGGAATGCATCCATGTCTCACAGCGATATGTCACAATAGGTAACACTATTGCAGTGATCAATCTTTGTTTAGTGGTGACTAAGACATCCTTACTCTTCCATATTTGGTCTATACTCAACATGCTTGCACACCACACTGCTAATCAATGCCTGATCTCTGTTTTTGAACCACTAATGTTATCAATGAGAATGAAGCTGTTGGCCACTTCTATTTTTTCATTGTTGATTTTTATACTTCTTTTTTAGTGGTGGTCATAATCTTGGTCTTCCTGTTTCTAGATAGAACATATGTAGTTTGATGAGTGCCAATACAATGGTGCTCCAGATGAGGACTCTTGATGGAGAGGATGATATCTCTGCAGTTAGAGCACTCAGAGTCAGAGGAGGATTATAACATGATGTAGACACCGCAAAATAGAGACGAGACCCAGAAGGGGGATGGGAGTTGCAGCAGTGTGTTACCAGCCATATTGGCTAGTGTTAGACCAGCTTCCCTCATAGGGAGTAGCCCGTGAGATAGGACCTTCAGTTTCACCTAGTTTCTCATATTCAGGTGTCTCATTTAAAAATGAAAACCCAATGAGGGAGAAATTGATATGGATATTAATTAATAAATTCTGCAGTTCCCTAGGGGTGATTAAAAGTTTGCAGTTTTTTCAATGAACAGTACATTCCCATTAATTTTCTGTAGCTAGCTAACTTCCCCCAATCTAAGTAGAAGAGCTCTGCCATTCTGTCATTCGCAGTAGAACCACTGACCTTTAGATATATCAAATGGTTGTCATTATTAGTGTTGAGTGAATCATTTGAAAAATGGTTAGTTCGAGTAAAATTTTACGAATTTTTAGAACACGAGCCAAACTAAATTTTTACTGTAAATTCGGTAAAATTCGAGTTTGGAACATACATTCGGCGCCATTTCTACTTTCACTTTCAGCTGCTTTCTTCAGTTTTGGTGGCCAGCCAATCAGTGCAGAGCACAGAGGGGGGTCGAAAACGTCACCACTGAGGATGTAGGGATCTCATTGACTGTCTTATGTGTATGTCCCTGAATTTCCTGTTAAACACCATTTCGACATTACTCTCTGTACTGAACACACTGCTGCCTCTGTGTGCATGTTTGCCAGCAGACAGAAAAACCATTTTCTAACGATTTCATACAGGAAAAGCTCCTAGTTAGATTAGTGGTGGGGAGAGGGGGGGTGTGGACAGCTAGTTTAGGGAATCATACACATCAATAGTTAGGGAGTTTTGTATGGTGTATAGTTTTGTATAGCTGGCTGCATTTTTCCCATCTTTATTCAGAGTGCCAAAAGTTCATTTCTCCTGTTTTGGGGGTCCAGCCACTGCAGAAGACACCATCAGCAAATCTGCCATAGAAAGAAATGCAAGTGTTGCAGTGTTGCTTCCAGGGCTTTCCATAAGACAGCGTTAACAGATATTCCCTAGAAAGAAATCTTTTTTTAAAATGATTTGCTTGTAGTTAAATTTTTTGCTTCAACAAGACTTTTGAGTCGCACTGTTACATAGTTTGTAAGGCCGAAAAAAGACAATACGACCATCCAGTTCAGCCTATTTTGCTAAAGTGTTGATCCAGAGGAAGTGCAGTTTTTTATCATATAATTGTTCCCCTAGTAGTGGGATATGTGAGCTGCTTCTCAGCAATTTGCTGTACCTGTTAATTTTTCCCAGGTAGCATATAGGCCAGAGCTGCCTGCTGCTGGGTTCAATCTAATCCAGGCATTGAACTGTGAATATGCCCCGAAAATTGCAGTGTTTTTTTTTGTTATATTATTACTCTCCAGAAATGCATTCATACCCTTTTTGAACTCTGTTATTGAATTCACCATGACAAGTTCCTCTGGCAGAGAGTTCCACAGTCTCACCGCTCTAACAGTAAAAATTTCCTTTCTGTGTTTATGTAGAAACTTTCGTTCCTCAAGACATAGAGGATGCCCCTTGTTCTAGATACAGTCCTAGGTATAAATAAATCTTTAGCGAGATCTCTATATTGGCCCTTAATATATTTTCTCTAAACTAAATAACCCTAATCTTGCTACTCTTTCTGGGTATTGCATTCCAACCAGTCCTTTTATTATTTTTGTTGCCCACCTTTGTACCTGTTCAAGATGTACAATGTCTTTCCTGTGCACTGGTGCCCAAAACTGTGCACAATATTCCATGTGTGGTCTAACCAGTGACTTGTATAATGGGAGAATAATGTTCTCATCATGTGCATCTTTACACCCCATAATCCTATTTGCCTTGGCAGCTGCTGCCTGACACTGGCTGCTACAGTTAAGTTTACTGTCCACCAGTATTCCCAAGTCTTTCTCCATGTCACTTTTACTCAGCGCTTTTCCATTTAACATGTAATCATGGGATGGATTTTTCCTCCCTATGTGCATAACCTTGCATTTATCTGTGTTCAACCTCATCTGCCATTTCTCTGCCCAGGACTCCAACTTATCCAGATCCCTTTCTAATAACACATTATCCTCTATTGTGTTGATTACTTTACAGAGCTTAATATCAACTGCAAAGGTTGATATTCTACTGTGCAATCCCTGTGATCATTAATGAAATTTCATTAAAGATCATTAATGAAAATGTTAAAGAGGATAGGGCCCAATACTGAGCCCTGTGGTACCCCACTAGTAACAGGGATCTAGTCTGAGTATGCACCGTTAATTATCACCCTTTATTTTCTATCAGTGAGCCAGCTGCTTACCCACTTGCACACATTTTCCCCCAGTCCAAGCATTCTCATTTTATCTACCAACCTTTTTATGTGGCACAGTATCAAATACTTTAGAAAAATCTAGATATATGACATCCAATGCCTCACCCCGATCCAGTCTAGAACTAACCTTATTCATAGTTTCATAGTTTGTAAGACCGAAAAAAGATGAGACGTCCATCCAATTCAGCCTGTTGTGCTAAGGTGTTGATCCAGAGGAAGGCAAAAAACCCCAATGAGGTAGAAACCAATTGTCCTCATTTTAGGGAAAAATTCCTTCCCGACTCCAATCTGGCAAGGGAAAATCCCTGGATCAATGACCCCTCCCCTAATCCTAAACTAAAAACCTTTATATTATTGCCCCCCAAAAAATGATCCAAAACCCTTTTTGAACTCTGTCAGTGAATTCACATGCAATTTCCTTCGAGATTCCACATTCACTGTCTTTCAGTAAAAAACCCCTTTCTATGTTTAAAGGGTAGAAATTTTCTTTCCTCAAATTTAAGGGATCCCCCTTTTTAGATACACCCTGGGAAAAAAAACTTGGGAGAGTCTCCTATTTATTTTGGGTGTATTTAAAAACATATTTTTATTATTTTTCCCCCCCCCAAAAAAAACCCCCCGTCTTTTTTCTAAAAAAACCCCAATTTCAAAATTTTTCTGGGTACTTGTCCCCCAGTCCTTTTTTATTATTTTTGGGTTGCCCGCCTTTGCTTTGTTAAGCTCTACAATGTCTTTCCCTTTTCACTGGGCCCAAACAAAATTTAACCCCTTTTTCCATGGGTGGTCTAAAGTGATTTTAAATGGTGGGGAAATAATGTTCTCACCCATGTTTTCCCCTTTTAAAATCCCCCCCCCTGATCCTTTTTGGCCTTGAAAGCTGCTGTCTGACATGGCTGCCTACAATTTAAGTTAACTGCCACCGGAATTCCAAAAGTCCTTTCTAATGTACTTTTCCCCCCCCCTTTTTCCTTTCCATGAAAGTCTTGTAATGGTTTTTCCCCCCCCCTTGGCATAACCCTTGCATTTATCTGTTTTAAAAAACCCTCTCAGCCATTTCCCCCCCAGGCTAATTATCCAGATCCCTTTGTAAAAAAAATTTACCCTTATTGTGTTTGATTACTTTCGAGCTTAGTTGTCTGCAAAGATCGATATTTATGTGAAAACCCTGTGTAAACTTAATGAAAATGTTGAAAAGGATGGGGCCCCAAAAAATGCCCTTGGGTACCCCCACTTAACAGAAACCCATTTTGAGAAATGTAACCGTTAATTAATACCTTTTGTTTTCTTCAGTGAGCCAGTGCTTACCCCCCTTGCACCATTTTCCCCCAGTCCAAGATTCCTTTTTATTTACCAACCTTTTAGGGGACCGTATCAAAGTTTTAGAAAAATCTGATATTGAATCAGGCCCTCCCCCCGATCCAGTTGCACTGACTTCCTCATAGAAGCTGATGGATAATTGACAGGCCCAATCTTCAAAAACCCCTGGGAAATAGTTTTTATACTTTTTATTTCATGAGATACTCCAGGATACCCTTCCTAAAAAAAACCCTTTAAACATTTTACCTACAAAGAGGTCAAACTTACGGCCTTAGTTTCCGGGATCACTTTTTTGCCCCCCTTTTTGAATAATGGCCCCCACATTTGCTATGCGCCAATCCTTTGGGAACATACCCCGTTATTATACACCATAAATATTAAGAATAGGGGCCTATTTTGACACTTTACTCTTTAGGACATGGGGGTGTATGCCATGGACCGGGGATTTGTCTATTTAATTTTTTAAGAGGGCTGCATTTTTCCCGGGTAGACAAAAAACTTTTAATTGGAGTTTACTTATCCCTCTGTTCAACAGGAAGCTATCCTCCTCGGTAAATCAGTGTAGAAAAAGTGTTTAATAGGTTTGCTTTTTTTTCTCGCCCCCCTTTCTGTTCTCCTCATATTTTTCAAAGGGCTCATTTTCTGTTTTAAACTTTTTATATTTATATAGTTAAAAAAATATTTTGGGGTTATTTTATTTTTATGCGATAGTCTTTCGTCTCCCGCTTTCTTCTTTACTTTATTTTAACCTTTTTTTTTTTCCCTTTTAGCATTTAGTGCCTCTTCCTACCCCCCTGTTTTAGTACTTTAAATGCTTTTTTTTGTTTTTATTTCCTCTTTTACATCCCCGCTGATCACATTGGGTTTTTCCTGTTTTAATTGTTTTATTACCATAAGGATGTATTCACTTTGGGAGCCCAGGTGTTTTTAAAAAATTCCCATTTTTTATTTGTTTGCCATTTTTAAAAAATTGTCCCCTCAATAAGGTTTAGGGGGGGGCCCCCCTAAGCAGAATAAAAAATTGCCCTTTCTAAAAAATTTATGTTTTTTTGTCCTTGACGAAAAATCTATTGAAGGATAAACGGAATTTATTACTTTTGGTCACTTTATGAAGCGATGGAAGTTTACAAGACCCATTTCATAAACCCATGCTGGAAAAGGGGGTTTACATTTTTTTTTCAGTGGATGTTAGGGTAGCATCTTTGAAAACCCTTTAAACATTTTACCCACAATTTACTATAGGCCCCGGGTTTAAATTTAACGGGGCTATAGTTTCCCCCGGGTCACTTTTTGACCCCTTTTTGTATTGGCACCTATTTGTATGGCCAATCCCTTTGGGGACATCCTTTATTAGACAGTCTTTAAAAATTAAGAATAGGGACCTATCTATGACATTACTTAACTCCCTTAGGACACGTGGGTGTATACCATCAGGACCTGGGGATTTGTCTATTTTAATCTTCTTAAGACAGAACTGCTGCACTTCTTCCTGGGTTAGACAAGAAACATTTAAATTGGAGTTTACCTCATCCCTCTGCTCATCAACAGAAAGGTCATCCTCCTCCTCGGTAAATACAGTGGAGAAAAAATTGTTTAATAGGTTTCCTTTTTTCTCATCACCCTCTATAGTCTCACCCTTAGTACTTTTCAAAGGGCCAACATTTTCTGTTTTAATATTTTTACTATTTATATAATTAAGACAAATTTTGGGTTACTTTTACTTTCTATAGCAATATGTCTTTCTGTCTTCAGCTTTGCTGCCTTTATCATTTTTTTACATATTTTATTTTTTTTCCTTATAGTTTTTTAGTGCCCTCCTGTTTTGTAGATGGAACGCTTTCTTTTTGTTTTTTGTTGCCTCTTTTACATCCCTGTTGATCCACATTGGGTTTTTCCTGTTTCTAATTATTTCATTACCATAAGGTATGTACTGCTTACAGTGGGCGCCTAAGATGTTTATGAAAATATCCCAATTATTATTTGTTCTGCCATTTTTAAACACCTTGTCCCAGTCAATATGGTTTAGGGCCTTCCTAAGCAGAATAAAATTAGCCTTCCTAAAATTCAGTGTTTTTGTGGCTCCTTGACAAAAAACTCCCTTGAAGGATAAATGGAAATGTATTATATTACGGTCACTATTTCCTAGATGCCCCCCAACCTGAACCTTTATTACTCTTTCAGGTCTATTAGTGAATATTAAGTCTAGAAGGGCCTTTCCTCTACTCGGTTCCTGCACCATTTGGCAAAGGTAATTATCATTAGTTATTGACAAAAACCTGTTTCCTTTATGAGAGCTATAGGTTTCAGTTTCCCAATTGATATCTGGATAGTTAAAGTCGCCCATAATAACAACCTTATTCTGATTATCTGCCTCCTCTATTTGCCTGAGGAGCATATCGTCTATGGGTTCTGTTATATTTGGGGGCCTATAGCAGACCCTTATTAGTATCATATTATTGTTGTTACCCCCATGCATAATTACCCATAATGATTCCACATGTTCATTACCTGTACCTATATCTTCCCGCAGTGTTGGCTTCAGACAGGATTTTACATAGAGACAGACATCTCCCCCCTTCCGGTCTTAACAATCTCTTCTAAATAGACTGTAACCCTGTAAGTTAACCGCCCAGTCGTAGCTCTCGTCCAGCCATGTCTCAGTTATCCCCACTATATCATATTTTTCTTCAGCAATTAATAATTCTAGTTAATTTATTTTGTTGGTCAGACTCCTGTCATTGGTCAGCATTCACTTTAGAAATGTTTCCGTTTTTATTCCTTTCTCCCTGATCTTTTTAACTATTGCTACAACCCCTCCCTCCACTCCACCCCCTGCTTTATTCCTAATTCCCAGCTCTTTATCTTCACTATCTTGCACGCTATCTTTGTAGTAGCCCTCCCCACCAGTCCCTAGTTTAAATATTCCTCCAACTTTCTGGCCATTTTGTCCCCCAATACAGCTGCACCCTCCCTATTTAGGTGCAGCCCGTCCCTAGCATAGAGTCTGTAGCCAAGACAGAAGTCAGCCCAGTTCTCCAAAAACCCAAATCCCTCTTTCCTACACCAATTTTTGAGCCACAAAAATTCTGTTGCTGCCAGGGTTCTTCCATAAGATCCCATTTCACAGATATTCCATAGAAAAAATTATCTTTATAATCCTATTTGCCAGTTGCAAAGTATAGACATTTAAGAACACTGTTGATTTGGTGTCAGGCTTATTCCATACGACCCCATTTCACAGATATTCCATAGAAAAAATTCTGTTTATAATCCTATTTGCTATAACGTTCAGTGGTAGTGGATCCTCTGGACCACCGCAAGCGATAGTAATAGCCACGGCAGGGAATGGAATCTAAGTAGGTCCAGTTTTCACCAGAGCCCGCTGCAAAGCGGGATGGACTTGCTGTGGCGGATTGCTACCAGGTCACTACCCCTGACGTGACTTGCTTGCGGTGGCTGACGAGGTGTGGCGAAGTACAAAATCGTAAGGCAGGCTCGTAGTCGGGAACAGGCAGAAAGGTCAGGGCAGGCGGCAAGGCACGTGGTCGAGTGACGGAGGCAAAAGGTACGGTACACGGAATAATACAAGACACTAATGAAACGCTTCCTCTCAAGGCAAAGGGCACTATCGATTCGGCAAGGTTACTGGGAAGGGGCAGGACTTAAATAGGAGCGCGGCGAAGTTAGTGCCGGCTAGAGCAGTGAGCTGCGGGCTGCGGGGACGGAGCTGCGGCATTGCCGGCAGATGGAGCTGCTGCAGGGGTGCGGGTGTGCCCGCGGCCAGACACAGGGGCCACGGGGACACCCGTAACAGTATCCCCCCCTCGGCCTCCCCCTCCTCCCGGACAGCAAAAACCTAGTCAAAAGACCCCGGTCCAGGATGTTCTCCTCCGTCTCCCAAGACCTCTTCCAGGCGACCAAGAAAAATCGTCTCCCCCTAACTGTCTTCACGGCCAAAATTTCCTTGATGGTAAAAATATTGGTGGAGTCAGCTACGGGAGACGGGGAAATCACCGACCGAGAAAACCAGTTATGGAAGACCGATTTCAACAGGGAGACGTGGAAGGAGTTTGGGATGCACATGGCTGGAAGGAGCCGGAGCTTGTAGGCCACCAGATTGATGCGCCACAGGACTTCAAAGGGGGCCTAAAAAACGGGTGCCCAGCTTGTAGCTAGGGATTTTAAAGCGGACATACCTTGCAGACAGCCATACTCTATCCCCGGAACAAAGGAAGGAGGGGGTCTTCTTTTCTTATCTGCTTGGATCTTCATACGGGCCGAGGCCTGAAGCAGAGATTGGCGTGTCTCTTTCCAAATGGCAGATAGGTCAGGGACCAGATTATCCACATCAGGGACATCGGAGGAGACAGAGGGCAGCGGAAGAGGTTGGCGGGGATGCCAACCGAAGACGATGAAAAAGGGGTATGCCCCAGCAGAATCAGAGTCCATGGTATTATATGAAAACTCCACCCAAGGCAACAGACTGGACCAATCATCTTGTCTAGCAGATGTGAATTGGTGGAGATAGGTACCCAAGACTTGATTCACCCTCTCCACTTGCCCATTGGATTGTGGGTGGTATGCGGAAGAGAAGTCCAGTTCCACTTGTAGTAGCGAACAAAGGCCTCGCCAAAATCACGATATGAATTGGACTCCCCGGTCCGAAACTATATGCAAGGGAAGTCCATGCAGTCGGAAGATATGTTTAAAAAAGAGATTGGCGAGCCAAGGCGCAGAAGGAAGGCCAGGCAAGGGAACGAAGTGTGCCATTTTGGAAAAACAGTCAGTGACCACCCAGATAACCATATTTCCCTACGAGGGCGGTAGGTCGGTTATGAAGTCCATAGCAATATGGCCCCAAGGACTGCTAGGTACTGACAGAGGTTGGAGTAGTCCTGCAGGTTTGAGTCGAGGTGACTTGTTGCGGGCACAGGTGGTACAGGCCTCCACGAACTCTTTCACATCGTTGGCGAGACCAGGCCACCAGTAGAACTGGGAAATCAAGGAACAGGACCTCCCTACCTCAGGGTGTCCCTCTATGCAAGAGCAATGGCCCCATTTCAGCACCCTTAACCGGAGCGCAGGGCGCACATATGTCTTACCCGGGGGTACCCATTGGAGGTTAATGGGAGCCACGGATACCAGACGTTCTGGAGGTACGATATGCCGTGGAGCGACCTCTTCTTCCCCACTAACATCGGAGGCACGAGAAAGGGCTTCGCCTTGACGTTCTTTTCTGCCGGAAATGGATAACGTAGTTGAACTGGGCGAAGAACAGAGACCACCTCGCTTGGCGAGGGTTTACACGTTGCGCTGTCTGGAGGTAGAGGAGATTTTTGTGGTCAGTGAACATCTTCATGGGAAAACGAGCACCCTCCATGAGGTGGCGCCATTCTTCCAGAGCAAGCTTAATAGCCAAAAGTTCTCGATCCCCGATGGTATAGTTTCTTTCCAACGGTGAAAAAGTCCTGGAAAAGAACCCACAGGTCCGAGTCTTGCCCTCGGCCCCCTTTTGGGTGAGAACTGCTCCAGCCCCCATGGAAGAGGTGTCAACTTCTAAAAAGAAGGGTTTCTCGGTATCAGGCCGGGAAAATACAGGTGCGGAGGTGAATGCTGCCTTCAATTTGGAAAAGGTTTCTTCGGCGGCCGGTGGCCATAGTTTTGGGTTGGCATGCTCTTTAGTGAGAGCCACAATTGGTGCTACTAACGTTGAGAAATGTGGGATAAACTGCCGGTAGTAATTGCCAAAGCCAAAGGAGCGTTGTATGGCCCGAAGGCCAACAGGTCGTGGCCACTGTAGGATGGCGGAGAGTTTGGTGGGGTCCATCTGCAGAAACTTGTCCGAGATTATGTATCCAAGAAAGGGAAGGCTGGTCTGGTGGAATAGGCACTTTTCCAGTTTGGCGTAGAGATGGTTCTCGCGCAGGCATTTCAGGACCTGGCGCACATGCGACTGGTGGGATCCCAGATCAGGTGAAAATACCAGGATGTCATCCAAGTAGACCACTACGCAGACATACAGGAGGTCTCTGAAAATGTCATTGACAAATTCTTGGAAGACTGCTGGGGCGTTGCACAAACCGAAGGGCATCACAAGATACTCGAAGTGCCCATCACGAGTATTGAAGGCCGTTTTCCACTCGTCACCCTCCCGGATCCGGACGAGATTATACGCCCCCCGCAAGTCCAACTTGGAAAAGACTTTGGCTCCCCGGAGATGGTCAAAGAGTTCCGGTTTTTGATCTTGATCTTGTTAAGAGCACGGTAGACGATGCATGGTCTCAGGGATCCATCCTTCTTCTCCACAAAGAAAAATCCGGCAGCAGCTGGTGAAGTCGATTTGTGGATGAAGCCTTTTTGTAAATTTTCTTTAATGTAGGCCGACATCACCTGGGTCTCGGGTACGGAGCGCGGGTATACCCTACCCCAGGGTGGACTAGTCCCGGGCAGCAGATATATAGGGCAATCATAAGGATGATGAGGAGGAAGGGTCTCTGCTTGCTTCTCAGAGAAGACGTCCTGGAAGTCCTGATATGGTTGCGGTAGGCCAGGTAGTGGCTTAAGAGAGGACTGTGAGCGCACCCGGCGAGGTGCCGATAGGCAGCGAGACTGGAGGTCTCGACCCCAATGCAAAACTTCACCCGTCTTCCAGTCGAGCGTAGGGACATGACGCTGCAGCCAAGGAAGCCCCAGTAGAACAGCCGAGGAAGAACGGGGTAACACGAAGAATGCAATCCTTTCCCTGTGCAAGGCTCCTACTTGTAGGATCACCGGTTCAGTATGGAAGTGGATGGAGTCACTTAATAGCTCACCACTGATGGACGAGATGACCATGGGCTGGTCTAAGAGGACCACCGGGAGATGATACTTGGTCATGAAAGAAGCATCCATAAAGCTCCCACACAAAGATCCGGAATCCAGGAAGGCCGACACTTGGAACGAGATTCCGGATTTGGATGTGACCAGAACTGGCAGCATGAGCCGTGGAGAGGGATTGTTCACACCTAGGGGCACCTCTCCCACAAAACCTAGGTGTGTGTATTTCCCAGAAGTTGCGGAGGAGTGGACAACTCCTACGGAAATGTTCAGGGCTGCCGCAGTAGAGGCACAACTTATCCTCATGTCATCAGGCAAGCTCTTGCGGGGTTAGGCGGGCACTGTCCACTTGCATGGCATCTCCCATGGCTGGCTGGGTAGGAGGCAGTGCGGGCCGCAGAAACACTGGCGCAAGAAGGGGTAGTCGATGTGTATGAGCCGACTCGCGCTCTTGGCGGAGCTCCTCCCGTCTCTCCGAGAAACGAATGTCAATGCGGGTCGCAAGGAGGATGAGCTCACTTAACGAAGCCGGAAGGTCCCGGGTGGTGAGGGCATCTTTAATCTGGCTGGAGAGGCCCTTCTTGAACGTGGCACACAGCGTTGCATTGTTCCAAGCCAATTCAGAAGCTAAGGTGCGGAATTGCACTTTGTAGCCGCCAACCGAGGAGCTCCCTTGCTGTAGATTTAACAAGGCAGTTTCAGCAGACGAGGCGTGGGCAGGCTCCTCGAAGACACCGCGGAACTCCTGCAGGAATGTCGCCAGATCGGCCGCAATCGGATCGCCTCGGTCCCAAAGTGGGGTCGCCCAGGCCAGGGCTTTCCCGGAGAGCAGACTGACCACGAAGGCCACCTTGGACATTTCAGACGGGAACTGGCCAGACATAAGTTCTGCATGGAGGCCACACTGGGTGATGAACCCCCTGCAGGCCTTAGGGTCCCTGTCAAACTTCGTCGGCAAGGACAACCGGAGTTTAGGACTGGCGGATATCCCCAGAGCGGCTGCCACTGATGGAGCCACGGCAGCCGACTGCTGCTGCTGAGTGGCCAGCAGCTGCTGCATCATTGTAGTCAGTTGATTCAGCTACTGGGCTTGCTACATGATCTGTCTCGACTGTTGGGCCACGATGGTGGTGAGGTCCGAGACGCTCGGTAGAGGCACCTTGGTGGGATCCATGGCCAACTCGAACTGTAACGATCAGTGGTTGTGAATCCTCTGGACCACCGCAAGCGATGGTAATAGCCACGCCAGGCAGCGGAATCTAAGTAGGTCCGTTTTTCAAAATAGCCGCCGCAAAGCGGGATGGACTTGCTGAGGCGGATTGCTACCAGGTCGCTACCCCTGACGTGACTTGCTTGCGGTGGCTGCTGAGGTGTGGTGAGGTACAAAATCATAAGGCAGGCTCGTAGTCGGGGACAGGCAGAAAGGTCAGGGCAGGCGGCAAGGTTCGTGGTCGAGGGACGGAGGCAAAAGGTACGGTACACGGAATAATACAAGACACTAATGAAAATCTTCCTCTCAAGGCACAGGGCACTATCGATTCGGCAAGGTTACTGGGAAGGGACAGGACATAAAAAGGATCAGTGCCCGATGGAACCAATTATCGGCGCGCTGTCCCTTTAAGTTTGGCTGCAGCACCGCGCGCGCGCCCGGTCAGCCACAGGAGCATGCGCCCGGCCCGGAAAAGGAGTGCGGCTAGGTAAGTGCCGGCTAGAGCAGTAATCTGTGGGCTTCGGGGACGGAGCCGAGGCATTGCCGGCAGCTGGAGCCGCAGCAGGGCTGTGGTTGTGCCCGCGGTCAGACACGGGGACACCCGTAACATTATATTAGTATAGGCATTTAAGAACACTGTTGATTTGCTGTCAGAATCTTCCATGAGACCTCATTTCACAGATAGTCCATAGAAAAAATTCTGAGTAGAATCCTATTTGCTAGTTGGGAATTATAGGGATTTAAGAACACATGTGATTTGCTGTCTTTGGAGAACAGAGAAGAGACTGTGAACAAATCTTGACCTTATGAATACTTATATATTTGAACATGGAGCGAACTAGAGGTGGTAAGAGAGCAAGGAGGGGCATAGGATGTGGAGATAGAGGTACAAGACGAGGCACTCCTTCCAGTGCTCCGGACAACACACAAGCGAGAACATCGTCAGTTGCAAGACCGTCAAGTCTGTCATCGCTTGGTCGGCTTACTGTGTGTCTGATTACTGAGCGAGCCAATCTGTTCTTCAGTGGGTAACACAACCTTCATCGAGTGGTTTTACCTCCTCGTCCTCTCATTCACGGCCACAAATGTCGTCATCATCATTGTCATCATCATTCCAACCTGAAGCCAGCACAGCCCAAATGTCACCTAATGTACAGACCGCTCCAGATAATCCATATTCTGAAGAGCTCTTTGATGACACAATGTGATTGGGGTCAGAAGGCATTTCAAAAGATCAAGAGGCCAAAGAGGATAATTTTGTCTGCCCTGACGTCCAATCGCTCCAGAGGAGGAGAAGGAAGCCCGTCCGTCGGCAGAAATATTGAGCGGTCAGCCATGTCTCGCAGTGCCTGCGGCTTCAAACCCGCAACTTGAGGCTGTAGACTGTCAGGAACAGGAAGTCACCTGTAATGATGAAGATGATGACATTGCGGATCCAATGTGGTCTTTTCAGCAGCAGCTTGCATGTGCCTCATCAATGGAGAAGGAGGATGATGGGGTAGTGTCTCAGAAAAGGAAGAGAGGGCGGTCGCACAATTCCGCTGACATTAATCCGCCAGTCATGGTCAGTGGTGGCAGCAGGAACACTACTACTTGGTTTTCACCGGCGATGAGCTCCAGGACCTGTGAACCCTGGACCTTTTTTGATTAAGCCTCTGATTCGCCAACCGATGTTATATGTTGGATTTGCCGTCAACGTGTCAGTAGAGGAAAGAATCTAAAGAATTTAACCACCACCAACATGAACAGGCACATGCATGTAAAGCAAGAATTGCATTGGAAGAGACACTTGGAGAAAAAATGCCACAGAGGTCCTGGGCTTCCAACCATTGTGACCTTTTATGCCGCTTCCTCCTCCTCCTTATCCACCACTTCCAAGCCCAAGCGATCCACTGCCGTTGTGCCGGAACAGCATCGGCAAGCACCATCCCCAGTCCCAGACACTGTCGGGCAATTCCCACCATCAGCAACACAGTCTACACCTGTACCAAGTGTGGGAGCAGAAGAAACATTTTCATCCCAACCATCCCAAAGCCAAAAGTCAGCATTGCCAGGCTGTTGGCCTTGGAAATATTGCATTTCCTCCTGGTGGACACAGATGGGTTCTGCCATGACATGGCCCTGGCATTCCCCCAATATGCCCCCAATATCATATGCCAAGCAGGCATTTCTTTGCTAGAAAAGCCGTCCCTGCCCTGGCCAGCCACGTTGCAGAAAAGATCTCCAGCACGTTGGCTGCATCTGTGTCCACCAAAGTCCATCTCACTACAGACACATGGACTAGTAAGCATGGTTAAGGGCGTTACATCTCACTGACTGCTTACTGGGTGAGTTGGACGGGTGACAGTGCCTCTGGTGATTGGTCTCGGCCGACTGTTTTCCATACTGCAGGGATGGTGCAGAGTCCTGATCCTCAACCTCCACGGGTAGCATAACATGCCAAGAGAAACCAGGGTGTTCTGAAATTAATGTGTCTTGGAGACCGTCAACACACAGGTTAAGATCTGTGGACGGCTCTGCGCACTGAGACTGACCAGTGGGTGCTAAGAACCTGGCGCCAGGCAAGGTGGTGTGCAACAACGGACGAATTCTCCTTGCCGCCCTTAGGATCAATAGACACGCACATCCCTTGCTTGGCACACTTCATGAACCTGGTTGTGCAGAAATTTCTTGATTGCTACCCGGGTCTTGACTGTTTGCTGAGGAAGGCTCGAGGTCTTAGCTCACACTTCCGGCGTTCACACCCTGCTTCGGCACGACTGGCAGCTTTGCAGTGTCATCTGAGCCTCCCCGCCAACCGCCTCATTATTGATGTGACAACATGCTGGAATTCCACCCGCCATATGCTCCAGTGATATTGGCAGCAGTGTAATGCCATTATGCAGTATGAA
Organism: Phyllomedusa bahiana; assembly: GCA_025379985.1. NCBI lineage: Eukaryota > Metazoa > Chordata > Amphibia > Anura > Hylidae > Phyllomedusa > Phyllomedusa bahiana. The sequence goes on from JAODAL010009328.1 coordinate 15,793, forward strand.
ATGTCACATGGCCTTGGGGTGTTGAGCCATAGAGAATTGAGGCAGGTGAAGGATCTCTTCAACATCCTTGATAGTTTTGGAGATGCAACCAAAATGGTCAGTCAGGACAATGGCGTTCTCAGCATGACCATTGTGGTCATATTTTTACTGGAACAAGCGTTAGACTCTTTGCGGCAGCCGTTCCTGGCAGTGATGTAGGAGGAGGATGAGGCAGACACAGAGTCTTACTCGCCAGAGGATGTAGAAGGCCCTACTGTTTCCCAATTGGATCAGTCTTCTTTATGCGGTGGTTGGAGGTCCAGGACGGGTGCAGGATAGCAGTTCAGCTCACAGAGTAGAGGGCATGATGCTAGCCAGGTCTCTGGTGACGGTCAGGAAGAGGAAGTGGAGGAGGATGATGAGGCAGGGGTGGATACCACCAGTACCAATTACCCTTCTCTGTTAAGAGGTTGGCACAGATTTCAGGAGGAGGAGGAAGAAGAAGAGGCAGAAGATCTGGTTAATGCCATTCGACCCCAAGGCTTGGGAGATCCTGGCAGCATCTCACACATGAGTGCTTGGATGCTACATTACCTGCAACATGACCCATGAAGGCAATCAAAATGAACAATAGAGTGCAGGAATTTGAGAAAGTGCTCATTGACCAACTCGGAACATTTGTTGCGACTTCTTCACATTCTAATGTCATGGTGGAACAACGTCAGCAACGTGACAGCAGTAGAATGTCAAGTAGCTACCGCAGCAGCAGGCAGTGTGGCAGAAGCACACTGGTTAACATTTTTAACTCGTTTTTTACCACCTCACCAACGCCTGCAAGACAGGGCAGCATTCGGACACACAGAGACTGCCTTAAGGCCATGGTCCATGACTAACTGCAGATCAACACCAAGGTTTTTGGACTTGATCTGGACCCATTCAAGTTCTGGGTGTCCAAAATGAATAAATGGCCTGAGCTTGCTCAACACGCCATACAAATTTTAGCCTGCCCAGCAGCCAGTGTTATCTTAGAACGCACCATTAGCACAGCTGGCGGGGTGATAACTGACAAACGTATCCGTCTTTCCCCTGAGAATGTGGATCGTTTGACATTTTTCAAAATGAATCAAGCGTGACTCTCTGATGATTTTGTTGCCCTCGTTGCCGATGTCACCGACTAGTAAACTGTAGCACGTCTTCTTCACAATGTGAAATACACATTCCATCAGTCATCTATTTACATCAGTAGTGTTGAGCGATTGTGTTGGCTATCGAGATCGATCGATAGTCGATAGTCGGCCGCTATCGATAAGGTTTTTCGATATTGAGCGTCGATTATGAGCGATGACCATTAAAGTCTATGAGAGAGCAACAACACCTTCATTATTACACCCAAACAAGGCTGGAGAAGCTGAAATTAACATCCACAACAGTCAAATGGATACGTGCTACATCTTAGGCAACACACTTAGGTTATAAAAGTCACAGAAAAAAAGTCACAGACCATTCACTATCCCTGTCTTGTACCACAGCCTGACCCTTAAAAAGGCATCACCCACAAATTGAAAAGTGCCAGAAGGCAGTATGATTTGAACCATCATCTAACTTGAACTGGACATTGAATATCCCTGTCCTGGGCCACAGCATGAGCCCCAAAACCCGGCATGACCCCCACTTTTAAAAAAAGTCCCGGAAAAGGAGTCTTTAAACCCACCTTTTTAGTTTCTTTTGGACATTGATTTTTCCTGTTGGGCCACAGCATGAGCCCCAAAACCTGCATGACCCCCCACATTTTAAAAAGTCCCGGAAAAAAGGAGTTTTCAACCCCCTTTTTTATTTTTCACTGGGACATTGATTTTTACCTGCCCGGGGGCCCCCAGCAAAACCCAAGGGCCGGGTTTAAAGTGGGTGCGGTGGAGCCCCAGGGCTGGCTTTTCCGTCATCTTTTAAACAGCGGTTTTTAAAATTTCCCCCTGATGACCCGGCAAAAAAAAACTGTGTGCTGAAGCAGAGTGGGGAAAGGGGAAGGTGAAAAACTCCACCCTTCCTCAGTAAACAGTAAATACCTGGGTAGCGCTTTCCCCCCGTAAGGGTTGTGGCCCAATTGAGCTTCACTTGGAAATACTGGGGGTTTAAAACGCTCCTGTTAAAAACCAGGTGCCTTTTTTTTGGCATTCTTTTTCTTTTTTTAAATAAAACGGCTGGGGGAAAATTTGGTCTCTGTACTTTTTTCTCTGTCCGCGCTCCATGTCTCAAAAACAGGGTTTGGGATGGCTTTTGTTAAAGGGAATTTGCAAATAAAAGTAAATTTTGCAATATGTGTCCTTTAAACCCGTGCCCTACCTTTCTGTTTTGACAGCACCATCCCCCTTGACCCAAATTTTGGGACAATTGTAAAGAAAAAATGTCTGTTGGGAAAAAAACATTTTTTTAGAATTAAGGGCCTTTTAAGTATAGCTGATTTTCACAGAAAAATCCCCCCCAAAAAATTCAAAGCAGGGCCCCTTGAGCCATTTTTGGACAATTGTAAAGAAAAATTTTTCTGTTAGAAAAAAAATTATTTAGAATAGGACCTCTGGGTTTTTGTGCAGTCACACCCAAAATCCCCCCAAAAAAAATTCCCAAAAGCATGACCCTTGACCCAAAATTTGGGGACAATTGTAAAGAAAAAATGTCTGTTAGAAACAAAAATTTTTTAGAATGGGAAACCTGTATTTATAGCTGCATGTCCAGAAAAAATCCCCCCAAAAATTCAAACCCATGACCCTTGACCCCATTTTTGGACAATTGTGAAGAAAAAAAGTCTTTTGAAAAAAATTTTTTTTAGAATAGGACCTCTATTTATAGCTCCCAAAATCACAGCAAAAATCCCCCCTAATATTCAAAAGCATAAAACCCCTTGAGCCACTTTGGACAATTGTGAAGAATAAAATTTTCTGTTAGAAACAAACATTTTTTAAAATAGGACTGTAGTATAGGGGTTTGTCACAGAAAAATCCCCCCAAAAAATTCAAAGCATGCCCCTTGAGCCATTTTGGGGAAAATTTGGGTGAAAAAACAAATGTCTGTTAGAAAAAAACTTTTTTTTGGGAATGGGGACCTCTAGTATAGCTGCATGTCCCCGCAAAATCCCCCCAAAAATTAAAAGCATGCCCCTTTGACCCAATTTTGGGGGAAAAATTGTAAAGAACAAATGTCTGTTTGAAAAAAATTTTTTTGGGAATAGGCCCGTAGTATAGCTGCATGTCACAGAAAATCCCCCCAAAATTTCAAAAGCATGCCCCTTGACCCAACTTTGGCCCAAATTGTGGAAGGAAAAAAAAAAAAAAAATTTTTTTTTTGGTTTTAAAAAACCCAACTTTTTTTAGAATGGGAAACCTCTAGTTAGTGTTGTCACGCAAAAGGGCCCCAAAAAATTAAAAGGGCTTGCCCAGACCCACTTTGACAATTGTGAAGAAAAAATGGTCTATTAAAAAACAACATTTTTTCGAATAGGACCTGTATTTATTTGCTGCATTTAAAAAAAAATTTTTTTTTTTTTTTGCCCCAAAAAATTAAAGCCAGGAAACCAATAAAGGCCACTTTTGCCCAATTTTGTGAAAACAAATGTCTATTAGAAAAAAAATTTTTTTCGAAAAAAGGGACCTGTAGTATTGCTGCATTTAAAAGCAAAATGCCCCAAAAATTAAAAGCATGACCCTTGAGCCATTTTGGGTTTAAATTGTGAAGAAAAAAATGTTTGTTAAAAAACAACTTTTTTTTAAAAATAGGACCTGTTTTTATTGTTTTGCATTTCCAAAGCACCCATGCCCAAAAAATTAAAAAAATGATTTTCCCCAAGCCATTTTTTTAAAAATTGTGAGGGAGAAATGCCACTTAGAAGCCCCCATTTCTGTTCCAAAGGAGCTTAAAATTTTTGCGGGATCTCAAAAGTTTCATGCCCCCAAAAAAAATTTTTTTAAATATGATTCTCGGGCCAAACTATTAAAAAATTGTGAGGGAGAAATCCCACTTAGAAGCCACATTTAATTTCCCAAAAGGGAAACCAAATAATTAAAAGTTTGTATCTCACAGCAACTTGACCTAAAAAAACTATTGACAATGCAAAAAACTTCTTAAGATAAAGTGAGTAAATGGAAACGGTGTTGTCATAAAACCTTGCTGTTTTTTAAAACCGTCCCCTACAGCAAAAAACCAGCAAAAAGAAAATGTTGGGAAAAAAAAGAATTAAAAAAATTTCCCGTAAGAAATTATATTTTAAAAAAAAGTTTTTTAAAGGACCCCTTTTTTGTTTGAAAAGGAATGTGAAAGTTTGGGCCGGAAAATTTTTTGGTGGGCCCCGGCAATTGGGGCCCCAACATCATCAAAAGATTTCCCTGCCTGATTTTATCTTGATGAAAAATCAAACGATCCACTTTTTCTGTGGAAAAACCGGATGCGTTTGTCTGTAATTTTACTTTTTCCCCGCTGTGCCCGAAAGGGGCCCCCTCAGATATGCGCTGGTGTGGGCAGGACAAAACCTCTTGGCGTGATGAGCCCGTCTGGCCCATTCGTCCCATTTTTTGGGGAACCCCGAAGTCTATTTTGGGGCCGGAAAAACATGCCAAAAAACATCGGGTTTTGAGACGGAAAATAGGTTGTGCACCATGATCCCTTTTTCTGAAACTCTGTGTGTTGGATGTGTTTCCCCTTTCATTGCAGCGTTGGGGAGGGTGGTAAAACAAAAATTGCCCGAAAGGGCCCCCCATTAGGCTTCTGCCCCCCTTGCCGGGTGCTGCCCCTAGCCACTTTGGCCCCCTTTTCTTTCTGTCCGTCCGGCCCGATGTTGTTCCCCCGTGACATTTGGGGAAACGTGAAGCAGATGCAAAAGATGTCTCCAGTTGATCAACGCAAAAGGGCTCCATTTCCCCGCATTTTAATCTCTATTTGGGGGGTTGGGGGGGAAAGGGGCTGATTTTTGTTTTGTTTCCCGGGGATCCAGGAGGGGGGGGCCCCCCAGTAACTGTTTTTAATTTTTTATGGCCCTTTAAAGCGAGGATTTATGTTTGGGGGAAAAAGGAGCATCCCCAAACACTCATTTTGGGGAGATGGGCCCCTTTATTTCCCAAAACCTGGGTTCCGAGGGGCACTAGCAAATTTTTTCTTCCTCATCTTCCTTCCTTCCCCCTCAAATTCGCGCCCCAAAATCTTTCCAACGGGGGAAGTGGTAACATTTGGTGGGGCTAGGAATTCCCCCCTCCTCCCCCCCTCCTTTCCCCTGCCCTCCGGAAAAGCTTCAACCCACCCTGGGCTTGTGAAAATGATGAAACCCTGAGAGTGTTTCGCCCCCTTGCCCCTAGCTTGGAAACCCGAAAAAACGCCTAATGAACACCGATGAAAATTTTTGAAATGTTTGGGCCCTTTTTGGATTTGCCGGGGAGAAAGGCTCCGTGGGCCGCATTGTGTTTCCCCGTTCCTCCCCCGTCGCTGGCGGGACAAGTTGTTTCAGGGTGTCCCCGATCCCGTTCCAGAAATAAGATCAACACAATGTCATGCTGACACGGGCAAAAAGTTCCACAGGGCCCCTTTTTTGGGGGTTCTTTTAAAAATTGGGAAGGTTTGGGGCAGGCTCTTTTCCCCCCCTGCCTCCCCCTCTCGGTGGTTAAAAAACCCCCAGGGGCCGTACCCGCCTGCTTGTCCCGGCCAATTTTTGTCAATTTTGTACTGGGGCCGTAATGGCATTTTCGCTGCTGCCAAATCCGTTTGGGGCATGTGGAGGGTGGAATTTCCCAGCGTGTTGCCACGTCAACAAAAAAAGACGGGGTTTAAACCCCGGGGAGGCCGGAAACCTTTTAACCCCCTGCCCAAAGCAGCCCCGGGGGGAAAGAAGAAAGGGGGCGAAGGCGGAAGTAGCCGAACTCAGACCTCGAGCCTTCTTCAGCAGGGAGTCCCCCGGGCCCGGGGGAGCCTTTTGGGAAAATTTTTGGACGACAAAGGGTTTATGACAAATTTTCCAGGAAAAGGGGTGTGCTCCAGGTACCGATCTTAAAAAAAAAGGCCCCGGGGCCCGGGAAAAATTTCGCCCGTTTTTCGCACACCACCCTTGGGGCCCCCCAAAGGTTTTTTTTCACCCAGCCGCGCTCGGTTTTCCCTTGCTTAAAAGCCGTCCACAGCTCTGGGCCCGTGTGTGGAAAGGTCTCCAAGGCAGATTTTAATTTTTAACAAAGGCCTGGTGTCTCCCCGGGGAGTGATGAACCCGAGGAAACCCTTGGGGGGGGAAAAGCCCTGCAAAACCTTCCCCGCGGTTTTTAAAAGCTGGCCGGGGCCTGAGAGCCCCGCACCCCCAGAGCATCACCCCGCTCACCCAGTGAGCTGTCACCCGAGATTTTTAGTGGCCTTGGCCCGTTTCTTAAATTTGTCCAAAGGGTTTGGTTTGGGGGAAAGGACTTTTCCCGGGCACAGATGCAAAACCAAAGGCTTGAAATTTTTTGGAAAAGGACACGGGGGCTGGCCCGGGCAAGGGGCGGCTTTTTTGGGCAAAGAAAATGCCTGCTCGGCAAATTTGGGATTGGGGGGGAGGGGGGGCCATAAAGTGGCGGAACCCATCTGTGTCCAACCCGACAGAAAGGCAACATTTCCAAGGCCAAAAGGGGCCCGGGGAATTTCCGACATCGGCTTTTGGCCCTTTTGGGGTGGTTTGGGGGTTAAAATGTTTTTCTGCTCCCAAACTGGAAGAAGAGGTGGTGCTAGAGGGCCCGCTGTATGGCGTGAGGTCGTCAAATGGGGGAAAAGGAGAAGGGGTAGGATGGGTCTCTGGTGGTGTGGTGGTACTCGGGGACGGTGGGGGCTAAAGCGGAGGCGGATCCCTGTCATGATTTTGAGAGAATGGGCAGCGAGAAGCTTGGTGGTGGCGGGGGGAGGAGGCGGAGAAGAGGGGTTGACAGTGGTTGGGGGGCCGGGCGTCGGTCTGGGCCTTTTTTGGCCAAGTGTTTCTCCTTTTCAAATCATGATTCGCTGATGTGACTGGGACTTTTGGTGGTGGTTTTAACCACTTAAGGTTTTTGTCTATTTATGGTTTAGGGCAAAGGCGGCATTGCTCGCTGGATGAATCGGGTTTGCTAAAAGAAGGCCCAGGCTTGAGAGGCCCTGGACCTTTTTGACGGGAATAAGCGAGGGGGGGTTTGGGGGGACCGTGGCTGGCGGAATCATTCGCGGACTTTGCGACTCCCCCTCTCCCTTTTTTGTGGGGGGGACCCGTATTGACACTCCCCCATGTTTCCCTCCTGCCCACTGATGAAGCGTCGAAGCAAATTCGCGGAAAAGACCAGGGGATCCGCAATGTCGTCTCTTCCTTTCATATCCAAGGTGATTGGTCGCCCTGACTTTCGCATCCAGAAGCTCGGGCTACAAGAAAGGGGGGCACTGAAAGGGTTTCCCACCCCCGGGGGTTTTTTGCGATTGCCTTTTTCCTTCACCCCTCTGATGCATCGTAACTGGGCGTCAGAGCGACAAAAATCTCTTTGTTTTTTTACATGCTTTTCTCCCCAAACCCGCATTTTGTATCAAAGGGTCTTCAGCAATGGATTATCCACAGTGGGGGTACAGGTTGACTTTGGGCGCTTCTGTTGGGGGTGATGATGCTGTGACACATTTGTGGCCGGACTGCGAGGGACGAGGAGGTAAGGATGCTAGATGCAGGTTGCATTAACCATGAAGGACAGATGGCGACGATGTTCGTTACTTAGATTCAAGGGCCCCTGACCAGCGATTGACGGGCCCTGACGGTCCTGAAACTGACGATCCGTGGCTGGGGTTTTCCCGCCAGCACTGGAAGGAGCACCTTCTTGTACCTCTATCCATGTGTCCCCCCCTCTTTGCCGCTTACCATGCATTTCGCCCCTGTTCAGAAATATAAAAATTTGAGAAGGTATGGAATAGTTTTGGAAAGTCCTTATTAAAAGACGGGGAAATCACAGCCTTTCCCAAAAATCCCTCTAAAAAAACAAAAAGCGGTTCAAAAATTTAAATGCAAGGGGTTATCAACAAAAATTGGACTGGGAAAAAGTCCAAAAAAAAAGTATCTGTTATGTTTTTGGTTATAATAAAACGGTATTTTTTGCCCCTTTTAATTACCTTGGTGAATATAGAATTTCTGTTTTAAGATTTTGAATTTTTGCGTCAATGAACAATGCGGGGTGCAAAGTCAAAAACCGAATGTTATGTTTTGTATAATAAAGGGGTATTTTTTTCACCTTTCAAATTACCTGTGGTGAAAATAGAATTGCTTTTTAAAATTTACGTGAGCGGTCAATGAACAATGTGGGTGCGCAAAAAACAAAAAACCGTAAGTTATGTTTTGGTATAAATAACGATATTTTTTGCACCTTTTAATTCACCTGTGGTGAATATAGAATTGCTGTTTTAAGATTTACGTAGATGCTGGCAATGAACAATGCTGGGTGGCAAAAGTCAAAAAAAAAGTAACTGTTTGTTTTGGTATAAAAACGTATTTTGCCCTTTCAATTACCCGTGGTGAATATGAATTGCTGTTTTAAAATTTACGTGATGCTGGTCAATGAACAATGCTGGGGGGAAAAAGTCAAAAAACACCTTTAAATGTTAGTTTTGGGTTTAATAAACGTATTTTTTGACCCTTTCAAAACACCTGTGGTGAATGAATTGTGTTTTAAGTTTACGTGTGTTGCGTTTAATGAACAATTTTTGGGTGCGCAAAAGTCAAAAAACCGTAACTGTGTTTTTTCGTTTCGATACCGGTTTTTTTTGGAAAAAAAAACACTGTGCTGACTACAAGATTTCTGGATTGTATTTAATGCAAGGTGGATATATCAACAGTCACAGGTGTAATGGGTAAAATTAAAATGAACACCCATGAAATGTAACTGTAAAAATGGAGTTTTGCACTAACAAAGAACCTGCGTTACTAGAAAATGTGTGTATCCTTTATAAGTTGGGCCCCTTGCCCAATATCCGGAAATATTTCAAAAAAGAAACTTTAATAATAAGATTTTCCACTACAATGTCTACACTAAGTCTTGGGAACTTTATCCAGTGTTCTTTATAGATAGAGTTGTCTGTGTTCGCCCGCGGGGGCCCCCCCCCGCTCCACCGCCCTGAATTTTACAGCGGTAGATGCTGCTTTAAAATTCTCTAGCTTATACATAAAATCTTCAAATCTCTAATTAACTAAATTGGAAGGATCACAGCTAATAGTAGAGGTTTTCTCTGTGCAGAAATAGACTAATTTCGCGGGAGCTGTTTGGCCACAGGCAGAGCGCGGTCCTATCCCTATGAGACGCTGAGAGACACTGAGGCTGAAACGGGAAATGCTGTTCTATGTAAAACGTGGTATGTGATTTTTTCCAGCCAATCGCAACCATACACATTCCAGTCATGACGTCGCACACACATCTCACCTGCTCTATTTGTAATCTGATTTGCGGGCCCGCCAAAAAATTACGGGAAAGTCCCGGAAAAAGGCGCGATTAATAGATGATGCACAGATTTTAACCTTAATTATCGCAGGGATCTGGAAATTTCGATCACCATAAAAACCTTGCCGATTTCAACTTTGTCGATAAAAATTGGGCTCAACTAAAACATCAGTCATTCATCAGTCAGTTGCTATAAATCATTTTTTAAACGTTCGGGGGCCCCATTAAAAGCCAAATCAAATGGGGCTCCCACCCATGACTAGTTCCTATTTTTTATATATATTTGTGGGCCCCTTTTTGATTAGGGCCCCTGACCGGAGTAGTGTCCTTTTCGAACCCCTGGCGGTAGCAGCTGATACGGGGCCCTGCATCCTGAGGTGTCTCAAAAGTCCCTTTGACACATAAGAAGACACCGGTATTGGAAATGGCACATAGTAACTGGCAGGGGTGTCAATAGGGTAGTACGTGCAGTGATCAAAAGGAGCCCAGTGACATGTTAAAAAATAGTAACTATTAATGGGTGGGGGCCCCATTTGATTTAGCTGCATCGGGCCCTGAAATGGTTAATAGATGACTGACGGCAGCCCTGGCTGCCACTGTACCCCCTATAACTATGGCCCTGCCAGTTGAACCTCCATGTTTCCAGTTGGGATGTTCTTGCTGCCAACACATATATCAATTGTTCTTGGGCCCTGGTGAAAAAAATTATAGGGGGCTCTTGCCAATTACCATGTGTCATTTCCAATACAGGTGTCTTCTTACGTGTCAAAGGGACCTCGTAGCAGCTGCTATCACTGCATCTTGTATAGCTACGCAGTCCTCATCTTTTCAGTTAGTCATTGAAAGGAATGAATCATTTTAGCCTGTGAATTTTTTTCTGCGTCTCTTAGAGCCAAATTTTCTTCACTAAGCTGTTCCACATATCTATTTTACTCTTATGGAAGGTAATTGCAGCTTCTCCTCACCTGTGGTAGTATAAAAATTAACCTGAACATCATCTCCCATTGACTTTAATGGGGATTGTCGTTCGGTTCAGAGTTCGGCTTGAACACTGAAATTAATTTCTCAAATTTCGAGAATCGGCCTGAAATAAAATTTTTTTATGGCTAGTCATTATGTTTTATAACTAATGGACTAACAAATAAAAAAGTGATTATTGTAATGATAAATGAATAATAATGAAAATATGTTGCTTAAATGGTGATTATATTGTATTGTCCAATAAATATCTGTTTTGCATAACGGTACTCCTACCAAAGAAACTCTTGCCAAACTTTTAATAAAGGAGAATGAATGTACCAACATTTTGGATATGTCTCTAGTTCTTTCCACGATGTATGTGGACATACACTCTTGAGTTAATTAATAATTTGGACACCGCACAAACAAAGCTGGGAAATATTATAGTCTCCATATCAAACAAAATGGCAAAAATTAGGATTTGAAGACTGTCTTCTTCTTTTGGTCTTTGCTGCACCATGAAGATATTAAAGGCATGCAAATACATTAGCTTCTGTAAAAGTGAGCCAGGTCTCTGGTTCCATCTACAGGAAGCAGCCACATTTGACAAACTAAAGAACCTAGTAATAAGACTGGGGATTTAAAGGGGTTGTCTCACTATAAGGATTTGCAAAAACAAATAACTTTGCAATATATGTCCATTAACAGTTTCCTACCTATTCGGAGATATCCCCTCTTGTATGGGCTGCATCAGCTCCTCAGGTCGCTATAGCTACAGACCTGTTCAATCTCTCAATCTCTGGCAGCACTGGTTGCTATATCTAAAGACCTGGCTTCTACTGCAGCCTAGTAAAAGTCAGTAAACATGCCCCTGAATTCAAGATGAAACCAAGAAAACATGACTGAGGTAAGATGAATCAATGTAGTGAGACAACCCATTTAAAGCAAAGTCAGTTGCTCTTCCACAAGAAAGAGTCTCCCAGTTACAGACAGTTGTTTCAGTGTCTTTGCCCTTCATCAGTTCAGAGTAGAGTTCTGGCTGGCTGAGAGGCATTTAATGTAGTTCTGAGAGAAATTTGTTAATAAGGAGGTTCTGGCTTGGCTTAAAATCCACAGTCACAGCTCTGTAATGGCTTGAATATAAAAGACGTTGGTTCAAATAGATGCCACCAATTCTCTTTCCTAGGGCACATTTGCATATTTGATTTCCCAGAGAGCATTACATATCCCATAAGTCTCCTTACATCTATTTATTTATGGTGCAAAACTGTCCATCCAAGACCATGGCTAAAGATAGATGTTGGTGCATGCCACAATTCCAAGAATTCCTGTCTCCATTCTTTAGTTATAGTATTAGTGCTAAACATTTTTGCTTTCTTTTGTAATTTATACTGTGCCACAACACAAAGTACATATCATTAAGCTATTCCTATATATTAAAAAATAAGCTCAGCCATACTGCTCAGTCACCAGATCTATCTCCAATGCAGAATTTTTGCAGTGTTGTGGAATAGGACATTCACGGAGCTCGTCCTACTTTATTATAATGTTCTAGAACTGTATATGAAGAAGTTACCATTAATATTGTTTATGTTTCCCATTTACAGCAGTGATGGGAGAACACAATGTTTTATATTGACCATGTTAGCTTTCTCCTCATGCTTCATTTCTATAAAAAAATTCTACTGCTCAATACTTTGGTGTAATATGAACGAGCATAAAGAGAGGTGCTCGGCTTGAGTAATGTGATATATCTGCTACCAATGTTCCTGGACTTTCCTCTGAATTATTTAAACTAAATGTCAGTTTGAGAAGAAAAATTTAGATCTTGACTGCAGTGACTTTTCTCCTGAAGTTTATTCTGCTATAGGAGCTTATGTAGCACATTAATCAAGATATGACAATGCCTCATTACATTTAAAACTTTATTGTATTACATAGAAAAAATGCATCTGAGCAGCTCAACATTAAAATCCATTAGGAAGTTATCAATTATTAAACACGACTTATATGTAAGAAAGATGAAAATTAACATAACCAGCAGAATATCACAGCTTCTAACATAAACCATCTCAGCAGAATAGAGGTTGGTGCAGCTACAAGTAAACTACAGTGCGTCCAGATTGTCCAGGTCTCTTATTGTTAACCATATTTTCTTAACGATCTGTACTGATCCCACATGCTTCTGGTATTATCCTCTTCCATAAAGGCCTCCTACTTTCCCTTGGCAGGAAAAATAAGGAGTAGTCCATGTGTCAACCCTGGCTGCGGCAGTTATCTGTCATCGAAAAGCTGTAGTAGACCTGTTCGGTAGATGTATGAACAGTCGCACTCCAATCTTTGGCGCAATAAGTGATGCCGCAACACTTTTTAATGCGCAAAAGATTTGCACGTTCTGGGGGCGTCGTACCACATTCATAGAATTAGACACATTTATGATTCTTTGACGCCAAATCTAGGTGCTGAACAGCTAGAACAACCAGACCAGGTTAATGGTGGTGTCTGAGCCAGACTTGTCGTATTGGCACTACACTGCGCCTGTATGTATGAACTGCAGAAGAACAGGTTCATACATTCTGGCACATTCTACACTACCTTAAAGCGATTTCCAATTGGCCTGTCAGCGCCAACGTTCATACATGTTGCCCTTGGAGTCCAAGTGGAGATCAAAAGTAACACAGGTGGTGTTGTGCTTGGGATTTGGGACAAAGTCAAAGTCGACCTGAATCTTAACACATCGATTTCTGTCAACATGAATGGATTTTTGTCAATATTCTTCCAAAAAAATGGTTTGTTTACTGGTTTTTAGTGGGTCCCGCGATGCTGGTTCTCCACGCTCACTTCTATATGATATCACTTCCAGCCCGACACCACATTAGGGTTACTAATGTGACATTGGACTGGAAGTAACATTGGAATGGAAGTGACATAAGAGCAACAGTTCCATGGGATCGAAAGCGCCAGAGAATGTGTAAAACTCCTAGCCCGATTTAGGGTTAGGGTTATGATTAGCATTATGGCTAGGTTTAGGGTTAGAGTAAAAACAAAAATTGGGTTTGGGTCAAATAGGTATCAAAGTGTATACAGGTATATTCGAACAGTTCTTTTTATGTCCACCATCATTTGCTGCCATTGGGAACCCTAATTGAGGATAGTTTTACTGTACAGTCCTATTAACTGTGGCCATATGTGTAACTAGAATTAATAGGGCCTTAGAGCAAAATGAGATGGGGACCTAACCACCTTATGATAATAAACTAAAATAGCAGCATTAGTAGCAATAATTAAAAGTGTAAATCATACCGCCATATATTAGAGAACCCAAATAGTGCTGGAGAGCAGGAAACCACTTACTTCTTGTTCCCTACAAAAAGGTACAACGTTCTTATCCCTGAGTGAGCCCCCTCAACCTCTGGGCCCCATAGCAATAGCTATACCCGTGGTTGTGGCCAACATAGTGAAGTGTTCATCAGTTATGTCTTTACATCAGCTAATGTTGTAAGTGATATATATATTTATCTTTAGATAAATCTTTACCTTAGTTATATTTTTGGTATGTGGGGGGGTTAATAAAATATACACAGGTAAGTCACTGACATGAGATCATGAACATGTGAATGCTTTATCTACAGGGAAGGATGTGTCAAGTAGGGTCCTAATGGACCAAGGGTTTTACCTTACACAGGTCAGTGTTCCATTGATACAGATCAAATCTCACAATGATCTCTCTTAAGTCATATTTAAAGGGAACATATCATCTCATTATCTCATGCTGCCCTTGCTGAGGACAATATAAGCTAGTGACAGACATGTTATTTCCAGCCTAGCATCCTTTATTCGGTAGAACACAGTAGTTTACTGCTCAAATTTGTCCGTTCTCAGCCAGAGATGAGTGCACTTATTTCATGAGCAGTTCATCTGCCTGCCTATCAATAACCAGGTGCATCTCTACGCCGTTTTATGTGGGGCTTGTGCCCCGGATAAAACGGCTGCTGCCCCAAACCTGCTCCGGTCCAGAGCCCCGGCACCTGCGCAGTAAAAAAACTACTGTTGTGCTCCACAACAGTTAATTGGCCAGTGACGCGATGGAGTGACTACAGCATGCCGCTGTCTGTCCTAGGCCACACCGCCGTCACTTTGCATGGACTGTGCCGCCTAGGAGCTGTGGGAGGAGTGTCCCTGTCCTGGCAGTGTGATTTCATCACTCCACCTGAACGGGGAGGGGATGCTTCTAGGCCTCACAGCACAGGCAGAGTGATGGGCAGAAGAGCGAGGCACTCGACAGGGGAAAGAGAAAGGTAAGTATTATTTACATAATTATTTTCATTGGCAATGTAGAAATTTACCTACTTATGAAGGGGTACCTATCATACTATAGAAGGGACCTATGTACCTGCCTAACTATGAGGGGACCTATGTACCTGCTTAACTATAGAGGGGACCTGTGTACCTGCCTAGCTATGAGGGGACCTGTGTACCTGCCTAACTATAGAGTGGACCTATATACAATACCTGACTAACTATAGAGGGCCACTTATATGCCTACCTAACTATGGAGGGGAACTATATACCTTCCTAACTGTAGAGGGGTCCTATGTACCTGCCTAATTATAGAGGGGACCTATGTACCTGCTTAACTATGGAGGGCCACTTATATACCTATCTAACTATGGAGGGGACCTATTACTCCCTTCACTTTTAGGGGGGGACTGATTTTCCCGCCTATCTATAAAGGGGGACCTAAAAGTCCCAAAACCAAAATTTTGGGAACCCCCTTTCTTTTTCCAACAGTTTTCTGTATTTTCTGACTTTTAAAAAATTGTAGATTCACCTAAAGGCATCAAAAAATATGAATTAACACATGTGGGAAATTTTTTATCCCTTAACAAAAAAGTGTGAAACAACTGAAAATATTTTCTTTTTTATTTAGAGGGGGGCGAATTTCTGAAATTGGGTTTTTACTCACCTTCCCCAAAATTTTTCCCCAAACCAAAAAATAACTTCGTTCCAAATTTTCTTGGGACGAATACGAAAAAAAACGGGGCTATTGCCAGGCTGCCACAGAGCCGCAGGGTGCTTTTTAGAACGTTTTTCCCATGCTTAAAATATGCAGGGGGAAAGTTTGGTTTGGTTTTCCCATAAAAATTTTTGTGTTTTAGATGACACGCACATGACTGCCGCCGCCCCTTAGAAATCATTCCCTTTTAAAAAATTTCCCTGGGCATTTAAGAAGGAAAAATTTTCCCAAAAAAAACTGAAGGGGGAATTTTTCCCTGTTTAAAGTAATGGCAGCGACAGCGGGAAAAAAAAAATGAGGGGTCAGGTGGCAACTTTTCAGGGGAAAAGGTGTGGAGGGGGAGGGCCCGGCCCCAAAGCAGAGGGGGTAAAGGAGTGCAAAGGGACATTTTGGGGGTTTGGAAAAAATGGGGTTTTGGCAAAAGATTTTTCCCCCCACAATTGGACCATTTGGGGAAAGGGGGCGGCGAAAGCCACAGCAGCGGAATGAGGTCAGGCAGTAGCACAATGACATTCTGGGGGGGGGGCCAAAAACAGGAGTAGGCCCCAAAGTGGCACAATGAAAAACAGTGTGGAGGACAGGCAGCAGAAAGCATGAGGTCAGGCGTGGACCATGACGAACCGTGGAGGTGACGGTGGCACCCAAACAAATTGCATGAGGTAAGAGAGTTGCACAATGACATTTTGGGGGTTTTAAAAAAAACAGGAGTAGGCCACAGGTGGCCCCCAATGACACAGGGTTTTGGGTCATGCAGCAGCCCCCGCAGCTTTGGGGGTTCGGGAAGTGGAACAATGAAAATTTTGGGGGTGGCAAAAACGGAGTGGGCCCAACAGAGGGGGCAAATGACACAGTTTGGGGAAAAAGGGCAGCAGCAGCTTTGGGGTCAGGCAGTGGCACCATGACAGAGTGGGGGAGGGGACGGGGGCAGCCAAGCAGCATGGGGTTTGGGAGAGTGGCACAATGACTTTTCTGGAGGTGGAAAAAAAACAGGAGTGGGCCCAAAAGGGATTTGGCACAATGAACAGTGTGGAGTTGAGGGCATCAACAGCAGCAGCAGCATGAGGTCGGGAAGGGGGCACAATGCATTCTGGAGGGGGAAAAAAAAAGGGGTTTAGGCCCAGAGTGGCAAAATGACACAGTGTGTGGGTAATGGCACCCAGCCACAGCGGCAGAATGAGGGTCAGACAGGGGCACAATGACAGAGTGTGTAGGCCCCGGGGCAGAGCCACAGGCAGCATGGGGCCCGACATGGCAAAATGACACAGTGTGTAGGTCCCCCGGCAGCAGCAGCATGGGGCCCCAGACATTTGGCCAAAAAAATTTTGGGGTGGAAAAAACAGGGAGTAGGCCACAGAGTGGGAAAAGGGACCTTTTGTGTGGGGTCCCCGGAAAGCAGCCAAAAGCAGCAGCATGAGGTCAGGACAGTGGACAATGAACAGTGTGTGGGGTCATGGAAACACCCAAAGCAGCAGCATGGGGTTTCAGCCCAGTGGAAAATTTACACAGTGTGTAGGTCCAGGCACCCAGCCACGCGCAGCATGGGGGTCAGGGAATTGGCACAATGCCCATTTGGAGGTGGAAAAACAGTTTTGGGGCCCACAGAGGGGCACAATGACAGAGAGGGGAGGTGGGGCGGCAGCACAGGAGGTCAGACAGTCCCACAATGACACAGTGTGAAAGGTCCCGGCAGAAAGCCCCCGCAGCAGCATGAGGTCAGACAGGGGCCCACAATGACACCCCTGGGGGTTTGGCCAAAAACAGGAGTGGCCCAAACAAGGGTGGGAAAATTGAACAGTGTGTAGGTCCGGGCAGCAGCCACACAGCAGAATGAGGTCAGCCAGTGGCACAATGGACAAGGTTTTGGTAGGGCACGAAAAGCGGGCCCCAACAGCGGGCCCGCCGGGGGGGGGGGGCATGAGGTCAGACAGGGGCCCCAAGGGACACGGGGGTGTGGGGTTGGTAAAAACCGGGGCCCAAGAAAAGCCCACAGCGAAGATGGGGCGGGCAAATAAAAGGTTTTAAAAGAACCAGGTGGAAACAAATGACAAAAAGGTGTGTAGGGGGTGGCAGCAGCACAGCAGCAGTATGAGGCGGGACGGGGCAAAATGAATTCTGGAAGGGGGCAAAACATTAGTGGGGCCACGGAGGGCACAATGACAGAGAGTGGAGGTGAGGGCCCGGCAGCAGAAGGGGGTTTTGAAGTGGCAAAATTTGACACGGTGTGTAGGCCCAGGGGCCGGCGCGGCATGAGGTCGGGACAGTGGCACAATGACTTTTCTGGAGGGGGGGGGGGGGGGGGGGGGGCCCAAAAACTGGAGTAGGCCACAGAGTGGCACAATGCGGGTAAAGTGGAGGTGACCGGGGGCACAGCATGAGGTCAGAAGGGGGAAAAATTAAAATTTGGATTTTTGGCAAAAACTGGGGGGTAGGGCCAAAAACAGAGGGGGGGGGAAAAACCCAATGAGGGGGGAGAGGGAGTTGCGGCGGGGAAAGGGGGGGCCTTACGAATGGGTACAGGGTTTTTGCCCAAAAGCCCACAGGGGGGTGGTGAAAGGGGGCCCACCCACCAAATGGGGAAAAAGAAAAATGTTTGTTTGAAAAGGGTGGGAAAACTTTTGGAAACCCAGTTTTTTGGTGGGGGGGGGGTTTGGCAAAAAACCTTTTTTCCCCCGGGGGGGTTGGAAGGGGGCCTTGGTGGGGGGGTGGAAAACTTTTTGGAAAAAGATGGGGGTTTGGGGCCCATCAGGGGGGTGGGCCGGCACCCAGATGGGTGGAAAATTTTTAAATGAAGGCCCCAAAGGGGGGTAGTTTTGAACCCAAACCTTAAAAAATTTTCCCCCCCCCCCCCAAAACCCCCCAAAAGTTTTGGGGTGAGGCGTCATGGCGATGAAATTGACCCCCAAAGGGTTTTTGGGTTTGTGAAAAAATTCCGGCCGTTCCATGCCGGGATTAAATCTTAAACAAGGTCAGCTTTCCCCCAATTTCTCGGGGAAAAGGGGTTTTTCCCCTTTGGGGTAACGAGGGGGCCCCCCCCCCCCCGGCACTGAACACCGCTTGTTTCCCCAAAACTACTGGCCGGGTGGGGACAGCTTCTCCACTGCAAACTCGGCAAATTCCCGGCCCACATCCGTTGGCCTGCCCGTAGTCCGGGCGGATTTCTAACTGGGGGGGCAGAGTGCTGTAAAAATGGGCCCAAACCAAACTTTTGGGGTTTTCCGGGTTTGCTCCGGGTTTCCTGCTGTGTTGCTGGCGATGCCCTCCTCACTGGGGCGGGTGAAGGGAAGCTGTTTCTTTCAGTGACCCCAGACTTAGGTTTCTGCGGGTTGGAGCTGGTCTGCTCCGACCCCCCCCCCCCCCCCAGCACCCGGGCATTGTACGTGAGCGTGAAAAACCCCGGGGGTTTCAGACCTGTCAGAGGAGGGAGATGCCGCACATGGGGCCAGTGGTCAACGGGGACAAAGGAAAAAAATTTCCCCCTTTTGTTTTTTAAAGGTTTTGTCCTCCCTTTTCAAAAAGCCTGGGAAAAAAAAGGCTCCCCTTTTTTGGCCCGGGTAGCGAGGGCCCAAATTTGGGTGGAGGCCAGAAGTTAATCCATCGGGCCGGGATTGATGATTATTTCGGCTGTAAATAGCCAGGCCCAAAATCAAAAAATGCTGGGGGCCATTCTGACAAGTGAATCCCGAGGGGCGCCCTTGCCTCCTCTCCCTGTAACCCCCAGGTGCTTGCGGGTCATCGGGCCTCGTTTTCCCTCATCTCCTTTAAAACCTCCCCCCAGCTGTTTCCTCTCCTTTGGTACGGGGGTTTTTAAAATTTCCCCACAAAATGTTCTGCCCCCAATGCCCTCCTCCTCCTCCATTTCGTTTCCCCCCCGGACTCATGTGGGTGCAAGATGTAGTCGCCATGTCTCCAGTCCCCTGCCCAGACAGATTTTTCCGCAAAATTTTCCAGTACATGAAACGTGGAAAGAAAGTTAAATTTATCCCGTAGTCCTGGGGACTGACAAAAAAACGTGGGCTTCCTGAATGGCCTCAACAAACGGCAGGTTTTCAGCATGAGCTGCCCCTGGGGTTTTACATCAAAAATTACACCCGGGGGGTTTTCTCCGTCCGACGGATCATTTAAAAAAATTGTTAAAGGCCTTTCTCTGTTCATTTAAATCGGGCCAACATGTGCAGGCTGGGAAATTTCCCAAAGGTGGAAAAAAACGCATAAAAGTTGGGGTGTTGGGGAGGCCTTTTCCGGGTGGGTGCAATCGGGAAAGGGGTTTTCCCGGCTTTTTAGGAAAGGTGAAGTGCATGCACCCGTTTTTGGGGTTTTTTTAGAAACTTCTGAAGATCGGTTGGAAAATTCGGAACCCCTTTTTACAAAACCGATTGGAAAATGGGGGCGCCATGCAAAGGGGGCCCTTTGGGCCAAAACCCCCCTTGGTGCAGCCCCTGGGAACCCCCATGGTTCCCCCTTGTCCTCCCCCTTTGGTTTTCCCATTTGCAGTTGGCGCGGAAAAAAAACCACCATCGATTTCTTGCTGCATGACGCGGAGCAGTTCCCCCCCTGTGTGACTTCGTTCGCCCGGGGGAAAACCAGGGGGCATTGGCGCAAAGGGGCTGCAGTTTGTAACGTGGGGGAAAAAAAGCGCCGTCCCCTGTCCAAGTTGTTGGTGTGGGCCCGGGAAAGGGGAAACACATTCACCCAGTGGGCCGAAAAAGGCTTTTAATGGCCCTGAGTTTGTTACAGCTCCAAGTCCTTCCCCGCTGCCGTGAAACCCTTTGGGAACCCAAAAAGATAAGTCAAGGATGGCCCACCTTCTGTTCTAATATTTTATAAGTGTTGGGGAACCCGGGCCCTTTTTTTTAAAAAAAATACGGCCCTTTGGGAAATTTCCATTCTCGCCTGGCACAAGCCATTGTTCTCTGAAGGGGGCAGAGTCCACCATTTGGAAAGGGGGGGACTTTCAGTACCAACAAATTGGAAGGGGCCAAGGGGCAGTGCTGAACCCTTTGGATGGTTGGGCGCATACTGTTGGGCTCTTTGCAATTGCCTTTGCTGAAAGACTGCTGGCCCCCGAGGGAGCGAGGGAGGAGCATTGGGGCCGGGAGATGATGTCAAAGAGGGAATTTAGCTCCCTTCTGCAGAGGTGGTTGGGGTGCCCTTTACTGGCTGCATTTGGGGATGGGTTTCCCTGGGCCTGCTTTCTGCTGTTTCTGCGGGGGGAGGATGGCCACCCAAAATTGAACCAAGTTTTTTTCCCCAGGCCACCGGCTGGTGATGCTGCAAAAAGTTTGGGCGCAGGGCCTTTTTACCAAGTTTGTCCCTGACCACACTTCCCTTTTGGCCCCCAGATTTTTCATTTACCCCTTTTTCGGCTCCTTTCCGGGTGTCTTAGCAAAAAAACTCCACCCCCCGCCCATGATCGGATTTTTTTCCCAACGCTCCTTTCTGAGTGATTAAATACCCCCGCCCGCCTCGCTGTGCCCCCGTGCCGCTACTTTCTTGGGCCCGCGATAGCGGGGGTTTTTTTCCCGTGGGCCCCTTGGCTCCCGAACCCCCACATGCTGCTCCCCGCGACTCACGACCCCTTTCCCACTTCGGGTGGGGCCCCGACGCGCAGAAGCTGAGCCCTTTTTCTCCCGACGTTATGAAAACCCTTGGGCCTCACCCCCGTCCCAAGTGCGGGGCGGCTAATTTTTATCATCTATTTGTGTTTCAAACGTCACTGGCTGTTTCCCCATCACCGGTCCTTGGTATTTCAGAGGCTGACCCCCACAACATGACCCTCCCCCATGGGCCCCTTTCCACATCTTACTTTGGGCCCCTACTGCAAGAAGGGGAAGGGGTATTGGGCCCCCTTTCTTCATGCCAATAGCTGTTTTTAAATGGGCCCCCTCAAATTTGTTCTCCTCGGGTTTTATAGTGGGCTGAGCCAAAACCCCCATAGGAGGGTCTCGGGGGTTTTTTTAGGTAACCGGATGGGGAAAAGGGGGGCTGAAAGGGGGGAGGGCCGTGACCCGGTCCCCGGCCCCTGCCAACTAAGGGTTGTGTCCCGACTTTCCCCCAACCCACTTTTGGCTGGGGGGTTTTTCAGATGTTCATTTTTGGGAGGAAGGGTGACCTAGTCCCCCCAATCAAGAAAACCCCTTGGGGGTTTTTGTCCCGCACCGGCCGCTAGATGGGCAGCCCGGGAGTTGTGGCCCCCACCGAAGGACCCCTGCTGCGGGCCGGGCCCCCTTTCTGTCTGCGACCCGGGGCCCGGAAAAAGTTTGTGGCCCCCTTTCCACTCGCAGGTTTAAGAGGCCCGCCCCCCTCTCTGTTGACATACTGTTTGTTCTAAAATGTACTAACCCCTGTTTGATGAAAATATTTATTGATAAATACACAAACCCCGTATTTACTCCAAATTTAACCCCCCTAAAACAGTTGGGAACCCCTTTGGGTATAAATTGCGCTCCCCAAATGGGAGGAAAATTTTTTTTGTATGTGCCGTTTTAAAAAATCCCCCGTATTTTACTGAATATAAAAGCACAAACAGGCTTAATTAACCTTCGGATATGAATTATGCTACAGAATTTCTTCTGTGGCGGTGAAAAACAAAGTTTCTTTTACTGAGTACAACTGCAGAACAACGCTTAATTAACCCCTGGATGTAAATTGCGCAAAAGAATTGAGCAACCAAAAACTACGAGCTTTGTAGCGTGTTACAATGGTGTGTTTTCTACGCTACACAACAAGAGAAAAAATTTTAATTAACCTTCGCTTGTGAATTAGGCTACAGGAAAAATTTATTTTTTGGCGGTGAAAGACGGTTTATTTTAGTCACCACAGCAGAAAAACAACGCTTAATTAACCCCTGGATGTAAATTGCGCCAAACAATTGAGCAACCACAAACTACGAGCTTTGTAGCGTGTTACAATTGCGTGTTTTCTACGCTACACAACAAGAGAAAAAATTGTAATTAACCTTCGCTTGTGAATTAGGCTACAGGAAAAATGTATTTTTTGGCTGTGAAAGACGGTTTATTTTTGTCACCACAGCAGAAAAACAACGCTTAATTAACCTCTGGATGTAAATTGCGCCAAACAATTGAGCAACCACAAACTACGAGCTTTGTAGCGTGTTACAATGACATGTTTTCTACTCTACACAACAAGAGAATAAATTGTAATTAACTTTCGCTTGTGAATTACGTTACAGGAAAAATTTATTTTTCGGTGGTGAAAGACAGTTTATTTTAGTCACCACAGCAGAAAAACAACGCTTAATTAACCCCTGGATGTAAATTGCGCAAAACAATTGAGCAACCACAAACTACGAGCTTTGTAGCGTGTTACAATGGCGTGTTTTCTATACTACACAACAAGAGAAAAAATGTAATTAACCTTCGCTTGTGAATTAGGCTACAGGAAAAATTTATTTTTTGGCTGTGAAAGACGGTTTATTTTTGTCACCACAGCAGAAAAACAATGCTTAATTAAACCCTGGATGTAAATTGCGCCAAACAATTGAGCAACCTCAAACTACGAGCTTTGTAGCATGTTACAATGGCGTGTTTTCTGCACTACACAACAAGTGTAAAAATTTTAATTTACCTTCGCTTGTGTATTAGGCTTCATGTAAAATTTATTTTTTTGGCGGTGAAAGATGGTTTATTTTTGTCACCACAGCAGAAAAACAACGCTTAATTAACCCCTGGATGTAAATTGCGCAAAACAATTGAGCAACCAAAAACTACGAGCTTTGTAGCGTGTTACTATGGCTTGTTTTCTACGCTACACAACAAGAGAAAAAATTGTAATTAACCTTCGCTTGTGAATTAGGCTCCAGGCAAAATGTATTTTTTGGCGGTTAAAGACGGGTTATTTTAGTAACCACAGCAGAAAAACAACGCTTAATTAACCCCTGGATGTAAATTGCGCCAAACAATTGAGCAACCAAAAACTACGAGCTTTGTAGCGTGTTACAATGGCGTGTTTTCTACGCTACACAACAAGAGAAAAAATTGTAATTAACCTTCGCTTGTGAATTAGTCGCAGTGCCCATTTTTCAAAGTGCCATGTTCTAAGTGGCAGACTTAAAAACAGACTTAAACAAGAACTGAACAAGGATGGCAAGGTAACACCTCCTCTTATTCTTTACAGCTATTAGCCTGATAACCTTTCTCCCACCATGCTTTTCCTTCCCTGCATTATCTCAACCTCCATTTTCCTGAATCTAGTTGCCTATCCCCACACCCCTTTGCTGGGCAATGAGTTCTATATCTCTCCCTGCATTCTTCCCTCTCATCTGACTGCTGCCACCAACCTCTTTCCCACCATCAACGCCCTCCGCACCAAACAGACCCAAGCTAAATACAGTCTATCCTACTCCCACCTGCTCACCCTCTCACTGCTGCTCCTGGCTGCTGGGGACATATCTCCTAACCCAGGGCCTCCTCAGCACATTCCAACTGTTGTCTCTAGCATTGCCAACAGATCCACCCCTACAAACTCTGTAAACCCTCTCAACCTTAATCACATTCCCTTGATCCCAGCTCACCCTCTCTCCACTCCCTGGAGCTCTCTGGAACCCACGGTCTGTATGTAACAAACTCTCCTACATACACGACCTATTCATCTCTCACAAATTACTTTTCCTTGGTCTAACAGAAACCTGGCTGACCCCCTCTGACACTGTCTCCCCTGCCGCACTCTCCTTTGGCGGTCTCCAACTTTCCCATACTCCCCGCCCCGGTAACAAGCATGGAGGAGGTGTTGGCCTTCTCCTATCTGATACCTGCTCTTTTGTTCCTATTCCTCCTCTACCCTCCCTTACCCTCCCCTCCTTTGAGGTGCACTCTGTCCGCATCTACTCCCCCTCCAACCTGCAAGTGGCTGTGGTCTACCGTCCCCCAGGCCCTGCCACTGCCTTCCTCGACCACTTCTCTTCCTGGCTTCTCCACTTTCTTTCCACTGACATCCCCACTATTGTCATGGGAGATTTTAACATCCCAATTGATGCACACCTCCCTGCTGCCAGCAAACTCCTCTCACTCTGCTCTTCCTTTGGCCTCTCACAGTGGACCTCTGGATCCACCCACAGAGATGGACACACACTGGACCTCATCTTCACCCGCCTCTGCCCCCTATCTGACATCTCAAACTTCCCTCACCCCATATCTGACCACAACCTGATTACCTTCTCCACCATCTCCACTCCACCTGCTCCTCCTGTCTCACATCTAGTGCACCCCCGCAGGAACTTACAAAACCTCAACCCTCGCACTCTCTCTGACTCTCTTGCACCTCTTTCTACCATATCCTCACTTGACAACCCAGACACAGCCGCTGCTTTCTACAACAACACAATCATCACCGCCCTTGACTCAGTCGCTCCTCTCACACACAACAGAACCCGCAACATCAACAGACAACCCTGGCACACAGCCTCCACCAAACAACTGAGGCGAGCTTCCAGAATTGCTGAACGCTGCTGGAAGAAAAAAGCCGCTCCACCGACGACTTCACCTCTTACAAACAATCGCTACACGCATTTAAGTCTGCACTCACTACCGTCAAACAGGAATACTTCACCACTCTCATAGCCTCCTTGTCTCACAACCCCAGACATTTATTCAACACCTTCAACTCTCTCCTTCGCCCCCCAGCCCCTCCTCCCCCCATCTCTCCTATCAGCGGACGATTTTGCATCTCATTTCTTAAATAAGATCAATCTCATCAGAGAAAGCTTCACCCCTCAGTCCCCACTACCCACCTCTATACCCCTACCATCGCCATCACCCACCCTCACCCTGACACAGTCCCTGGTGAACACTTCCATAACCTGCTTTCCCACTGTTAGTCATGATAACCTCTCCTCTCTAGTGTCCAAATCCAACCTCACTACCTGTAACCTTGACCCACTGCCATCCTACCTCATCCCAGACCTCAGCACTGTTATTTTCCCAGCCCTCACCCATCTTTTCAATCTATCATTAACCTCTGGCATCTTCCCTTCCTCTCTTAAACACGCGACCATCACACCTATCCTTAAGAAACCATCTCTCGACCCCTCCTCACTGTCCAACTATCGCCCCATCTCACTGCTCCCTTTTGCATCCAAACTCCTCGAGCAGCACGTCTATCTTCAGCTGTCCTCCCACCTCTCCTCCAACTCTCTCCTTGACCCACTCCAATCAGGCTTCCGACCCAACCACTCCACTGAAACTGCCCTAACCAAGGTCACCAACGACCTAGTAACTGCTAAAGCCTCACGCCACTACTCCGTCCTTCTCCTCCTAGACCTGTCCTCTGCCTTTGACACTGTCGACCACTCCATCCTGCTACAAATCCTCTCCTCCCTCGGCATCACGGACCTGGCCCTCTCCTGGATCTCTTCATACCTCTCTGAACGGACATTCAGTGTCTCTCACTCCTGCACCACCTCCTCCTCCCACCCGCTCTCTGTTGGTGTCCCTCAGGGGTCTGTCCTGGGCCCACTCCTCTTCTCTATCTACACTCTTGGTCTGGGTCAGCTCATAGCCTCGCATTGGCTTTAACTACCACCTGTACGCGGACGACACCCAGCTTTATATCTCCGTCCTGACATTAAACTCTCTTCTCTCCCGGATCCCAAAATGCCTATCATCCATTTCCTCCTTCTTCTCCTCCCGTCGCTTAAAACTAAATGTAGATAAAACAGAATTCATCATCTTTCCACCATCCCTCTCTACCCCTCCACCTGATCTCTCTATCACTGTTAATGGCCACACCCTCTCACCAGCTCCACAAGTCCGCTGCCTTGGGATAACCTTTGACTCCTCTTTATCCTTCAAACCGCACATCCAAGCCCTCACCTCTGCCTGCCGCCTCCACCTGAAAAAATATTTTACGCATCCGCCCATTCCTCAACTCTGACACTACTAAAACGCTAGTCCACGCCCTCGTCATCTCCCGCCTTGACTACTGCAACATCCTTCTCTGTGGCCTCCCAGTTAGCACACTCGCTCCCCTCCAATCCATCCTAAACTCTGCTGCCCGTCTGATTCACCTCTCTCCTCGCTACTCTTCTGCCTCTCCCCTCTGCCAATCCCTTCACTGGCTTCCCATTGCCCAACGAATTCAGTTCAAATTACTAACCCTGACCTACAAGGCTCTCCATAACCTCTCCCCTCCATACATCTCTGCCCTAATTTCCAGATACCTCCCCTCACGTAATCTCCGCTCCTCACAGGACCTTCTCCTCTGCTCCCCTCTCATCAGCTCCTCACAAAACCGTTCCAAGACTTCTCCCGTGCTTCACCCACACTCTGGAACTCATTAACCCAAAACATCTGACTCTCCCCTTCTTTAACCAGATTCAAAATCAACCTGTATACACATCTCTTTCAGGATAGCCTACAACCCACACATAACCCCACCACCACTACACCGCCCGCCCAAACATGTCTGCCCCACACCTTCTGTCTCTCCCCTTCTTCCCTGTAGATTGTAAGCCCTCGCGGGCAGGGTCCTCTTTTCCTCTCTGTTTCAGTCACTAGTCATTTTTGTCACCATTGTATTTGTTCAATATTTGTTATGTATGCAATTCCCCTTAAATGTACAGCGCCCTGGAATTAATGGCGCTCTAAAATAAATAATAATAATAATAATGTATTTTTTGGCGGTGAAAGACGGTTTATTTTTGTCACCACAGCAGCTAAACAACGCTTAATTAACCCCTGGATGTAAATTGCGCCAAACAATTGAGCAACCAAAAACTACTAGCTTTGTAGCGTGTTACAATGGCGTGTTTTCTACGCTACACAACAAGAGAAAAAATTGTAATTAACCTTCGCTTGTGAATTAGGCTACAGGAAAAATGTATTTTTTGGCGGTGAAAGACGGTTTATTTTTGTCACCACAGCAGAAAAACAACGCTTAATTAACCCCTGGATGTAAATTGCGCCAAACAATTGAGCAACCAAAAACTACGAGCTTTGTAGCGTGTTACAATGGCGTGTTTTCTACGCTACACAACAAGAGAAAAAATTGTAATTAACCTTCGCTTGTGAATTAGGCTACAGGAAAAATTTATTTTTTGGCGGTGAAAGACGGTTTATTTTAGTCACCACAGCAAGAAAAACAACGCTTAATTAACCCCTGGATGTAAATTGCGCAAAACAATTGAGCAACCAAAAACTACAAGCTTTGTAGCGTGTTACAATGGCGTGTTTTCTACGCTACACAACAAGAGAAAAAATTGTAATTAACCTTCGCTTGTGAATTAGGCTACAGGAAAAATTTATTTTTTTGGCGGTGAAAAAGACGATTTCTTTTAGTGACCACAACAGCAGAACAATTCTTAATTAACCCCTGGATGTAAATTGCGCAAAAGAATTGAGCAGCCAAAAATGAAGTGGTATTTGTATTGTAAAAACGCTGTTTCTTTAACTGAATACAACAAGAACAGGCTTAGATCTCCCTTGGATATTCAATGTGCTGTGAGCAGATAGCATTAAAATGTATATGCAGCAGCAGTGGACGCACACTGGACTTCAGATCCAATACCCCACAAAATCAGAAATAGAACGTTAAGAGAAGCAGTCTCTGAGACAAGCTGAGACTCCCCCCAAAAATCGCTGTATAAAAATCAGTTCTTCAGTAAGAGCTATTACAAGCAGTCGCGGCAGCACCTTCCCTAATCAGTACAGTGAGAGCGGTATGAGCTCCCAGCGTCGCGCCCGGACTTATATAGTGCGGTGACTTCACAGAATCCCGCCAGTCTCTGATTGGCTTCATCTCTGCACATGTCATGCAGGCTATGCCCTTCTTCCTCCCAGAGTTCTTTGCCCCATGTAACGCCATGTGCTCGCAGCCATTTTATCAATCAAAAGCACACTTCGTTCACCCCAAGTACCCCAAACTTCGACTTCGTTCAGAACCGAAGTTTTCCTGAAATTCTAAACGAATTCCACTTCGTTAGAATCAATTCGCCCATCTCTACTTATATTGTAGGTTCTTCAAAGTAGCCACCTTTTGCTTTGATTACTGCTTTGCACACTCTTGGCATTCTCTTGATGAGCTTCAAGAGGTAGTCACCTGAAATGGTCTTCCAACAGTCTTGAAGGAGTTCCCAGAGATGCTTAGCACTTTTTGTCCCTTTTGCCGTCACTCTGCGGTCCAGCTCACCCCAAACCATCTTGATTGGGTTCAGGTCTGGTGACTGAGGAGGCCAGGTCATCTGGCGTAGCACCCCATCACTCTCCTTCGTGGTCAAATAGCCCTTACACAGTCTGGAGGTTTGTTTGGGGTCATTGTCCTGTTGAAAAATAAATGATGGTCCAACTACACGCAAACCGAATGGAATAGCATGCCGCTGCAAGATGCTCTGGTAACCATGCTGGTTCAGTATTCCTTCAATTTTGAATAAATCCCCAACAGTGTCACCATCAAAGCACCCCCACACCATCACACCTCCTCCTCCATGCTTCACGGTGGGAACCAGGCATGTAGGATCATTCGTTCACCTTTTCTGCGTCGCTCAAAGACATGGTGGTTGGAACCAAAGATCTCAAATTTGGACTCATCAGACCAAAACACAGATTTCCACTGGTCTAATGACCATTCCTTGTGTTTTTTAATCCAAACAAGTCTCTTCTGCTTGTTGCCTGTCCTTAGCAGTGGTTTCCTAGCAGCTATTTTACCATGAAGGCCTGCTGCACACAGTCTCCTCTTAACAGTTGTTGTGGAGATGTGTCTGCTGCTAGAACTCTGTGTGGCATTGACCTGGTCTCTAATCCGAGCTGCTGTTAACCTGTGATTTCTGAGGCTGGTGACTTGGATGAACTTATCCTCCGCAGCAGAGATGATTATACACCTACCTACCTAACTAAGGAGGGGATTTATATACATACCTACCCATTGAGGGGGCATATATAACTACCTACCGACCAAGGGGACCTATATACCTATTTAATATAAACACTACAAAAATGATGACAGTACTAAACTCTATTTCTTTCTATTTTGTACAGAAATAGGGAACGAGTAAGTAGCTGCTGGAAAAGTGAGGATTCTAAGAAGTTTGTGAGGTAAATTCTGCACAGATGAGTCGTGGCTGGGAGAAGTCATCATTTTGGTCTGGGCACGATCTGAAAAGATGTCACTTCTGAGTCACTGGCTGTAACGACACTGTAATTGCCTATATGTCTGCAGAGCCTGTGTAAAACTCCAGAAGATCAACCACATCAGAGAAAGCTTTAGCCCGCAGTCCCCACCACCCTCCTCTACTCTTGCAAACTGCTCTTCCCCCTTAACCTGCTTCCCCACTGTCACTCATGACAACCTTTCCTCTCTACTGTCCAAATCCAACCTCACTACCTGTAGTCTGGACCCACTGCCATCCCACCTCATCCCAGACCTCAGTGCTTCTATCATCCCAGCCCTCACCCATCTCTTCAACCTATCACTAACCTCTGGCATCTTCCCTTCCGCCTTTAAACATGCTACTATCACGCCAATCCTTAAAAAAACAACCCTTGACCCCTCCTCTCTGTCCAACTATCGCCCCATCTCACTGCTCCCTTTTGCTTCCAAACTCCTCGAACAGCACGTCTATCTTCAACTGTCCTCCCACCTCTCCTCCAACTGTTTTCTTGACCCACTACAATCTGGTTTCTGACCCCACCACTCTACTGAAACCGCCCTAACCAAGGTCACCAATGACCTAGCAACTGCCAATGCCTCATTCCACTACTCTGTGCTCCTCCTCTTAGACCTGTCCTCTGCCTTTGACACTGTCGACCATTCCCTCCTGCTACAAATCCTCTCCTCCCTCGGCATCACGGACTTGGCCCTTTCCTGGATCTCCTCGTACCTCACTGATCGGACATTCAGCGTCTCTCACTCTCGCTCCACCTCCTCCCCCCGGCCTCTCTCTGTTGGTGTCCCTCAGGGGTCAGTCCTGGGTCCTCTACTCTTCTCTCTTTACACTCTTGGCCTCGGTCAGCTCATAGCCTCACATGGCTTCCATTACCACCTGTATGCTGACGATACCCAACTTTACATCTCCGGCCCAGATGTCACTTCTCTACTCTCCCGGATCCCTGACTGTCTGTCCTCCATTTCCTCCTTCTTCTCCTCACGTCTCTTAAAACTAAATGTGGAGAAAACAGAACTAATCATCTTTCCACCATCCAACTCTACCCTTGCCCCTGATCTCTCTATCTCAGTCAACGGCTGTACACTCTCACCTGTTCCGCAAGTCCGCTGCCTTGGGGTAATCCTAGACTCCGCTCTATCTTTCAAACCACACATCCAAAACCTCACCTCTGCCTGCCGCCTCCACCTGAAAAACATCTCTCGCATCCGCTCATTCCTCAACTATGACACTACAAAAATGCTGGTCCATGCCCTTGTCATCTCCCGCCTAGACTACTGCAACATCCTTATCTGTGGCCTCCCATCTAGCACTCTTGCCTCCCTTCAAACAATTCTCAACTCCGCTGCCTGTCTTATCCACCTCTCTCCCCGCTACTTCTCTGCCTCTCCCCTCTGTCAATCTCTTCACTGGCTCCCCGTTGCCCAGCGAATTAATTTTAAGTTGCTAACTATGACCTACAAGGCTCTCCATAACCTCTCCCCTCCATACATCTCTGCCCTAATTTCCAAATATCTCCCATCACGCAATCTCCGCTCCTCACAGGACCTTCTCCTCTGCTCTCCCCTTATCAGCTCCTCACACAACCGTCTCCAAGACTTCTCCCGTGCTTCACCCACACTCTGGAACTCACTGCCCCAACACATCAGACTCTCCTCCACTTTCACCAGCTTCAAAAGCAATCTGAAAACCAATTTCTTTAGGCTTGCCTATAACCTACAATAACCCTGCTGTCACTACACTATCCACAACCATGTCTGCCCCTCACCTCCTGTCTCTTTCCCCCTCCTTGTAGATTGTAAGCCCTCGCGGGTAGGGTCCTCTCTCCCTCTGTCGTGCCAATTGTCATTCATCACTTATCATTGTACTCGTTTGACTTATGTTATGTATGTAACCCCCTCGAATGTACAGCGCCCTGGAATTAATGGCGCTTTAAAATAAATAATAATAATAATAGTCACTATGTGGTGGTTATGGTCTGGTAGTATTATTTTCTTCCTTAGGTAGTGGTAGAAATGGGATTGATGGTTTTGTGGGATTTTTCTAGTAACAGTATGACGGTAATACATGTAGTGTATCTGCTCCATGTACAGGTGTATTATGTGGTGTATTATTATGAGGTAACACACTCTTGTACATAAATTAGTGGTTTTGAGAAGGCAGTTTTCATTACACAGTGACTGCTGAGGTCATGGACACGATCTGTGTGGACTAGGTGTAAAATTAGTAACTGGAACATCAGTTTGTTTTCTCTCTGTAAAAATACAAGCTGCCGTCACAATGTGGCGTGAAAAATGCTGTGTAAACCGAGCTCTACTAAGCTAAATGTTACACAGAGGGTCCGGGCCCTGGATGCTTTAGGACCCTAGCAATGCCCCTGCCAATAACCACAGCCACCGACCCACCATTTATTGACTGCTTATTATAACTGTGAATAGTTAGTACATCTTGTCCCGCAAAATAAAAGCCCTCATATGTCTATGTAGGTGGAAAAATAAAAACGTTATGGCTCTGGGAAGGCGGGGAAGGAAAAAATGGACGTGTCAACAAAAAAAAAAAAAACAACGCTGGGTCCTTAAGGGGTTAAATATTAGGGGTCTCATGTATGAAAACTGTCTAGGTCTAAGACTTTTGCTGTTGCCCATAGCAACCAGAGTTCCCCTTTCAATTCATATAGTGTTCTGAAGAAATGAAAGGGGAGCTCAGATCGGTTGCTATTGGCAACAAGGAAAGTCTTGACCTAGACAGTTTTCATACATGTCCCCCAGGTATCTAGATAGATATGAATATTAGAAATTCAAGAGCACTGTGTCATTCTATACTGGTGAACAAGCAGGAGATGCTCCTGTTTTTGAACACATCACATCTGTTTTATTCTTAAAGACCAGAAAGGTATTCATCCTATGTAGACTCATTTATACAAATTCTTTGGTTATGGATGAAAGAACCATTTGCATTATTTAAAGTGCACCCCCAGCTAAACCTCACTAAGACTGAACTTCTTGTCTTTCCGCCATCTACTAACCAACCCCCCCCCCTGTTATTTCTGTTTCTGTATGTGGTACCACCATTTCTCCTAGGCAGCAGGCCCGCTGTCTAGGGGTTTTATTGGATTCTGATCTGACCTTCTTCCCATATATCCAATCCCTTGCCCGCTCCTGTCACCTGCACCACAAGAATATCTCCAAAATCCGTCCATTTCTCACTGTGGAAACGACTCAAACTCTCATTACTGCTCTTATTCTTTCTCGTCTTGACTACTGCAACTCCTTGCTTATCGGTCTCCCTCTCTGCAAACTCTCCCCTCTCCAATCTGTCCAGAATGCAGCAGCCAGACTTGTCTTTCTCTCCAGCCGCAATTTATGATTGCCTATTACTGTGGTCAGTCATGCACTGGTTGCCCATACAGTACAGGATACAGTTATTAAACTCAGCACTCTTCACCATAAAGCGTCTCCACAGCGCGAGCTCCTCACCTACATCTCCTCATAGTCTCTGTCTACCGCCTACCGTGCTCTCCGTTGCTGTTGATATCAGAATACATTTCCTCTATCATCCGATATCCATGCCTGAATACATGGATTGTAAACTGTTGCGGCCACAATTTCTCTGGAATATGCTAACGCGGGCGATCAGGCACATTCCAAAACCCTCCAGTTTTAGAGGGCCTGAATATACAGATTCTCGTTGGCCCACCGAAGATCCCTAAATGCTCTTTCACAAAACAGCTGTCTTTCTCCTGCATTTGGGCAACATCAGG
This sequence comes from Phyllomedusa bahiana, assembly GCA_025379985.1. Taxonomy (NCBI): domain Eukaryota; kingdom Metazoa; phylum Chordata; class Amphibia; order Anura; family Hylidae; genus Phyllomedusa; species Phyllomedusa bahiana. The sequence continues at coordinate 49,047 of JAODAL010009328.1, forward strand.
CACTTATCTGTATATAGATGTCAGCTCTGGGTGGCTTGGTTCATCCATTATTTCTTTGTAAACCACCCCCTATTATGAACATGGCCGGACCATTGTAAAATTGCGCATTCTTAACGTATGTTCTCACCCTTTTCACCTTAATAGATTGTAAGCTCGCTCGGCAGGACCCTCACTCATTGTGTCTCATTCTGTAAGTACTTTTAAATGTGTAATGACTGTATGTTGACCTTGAATATTGTAAAGTGTGAGGGAATATGTTGGCGCCTATAGAAATAAAAGATTATTATTTATTATTTTTATTAATGCACAATGTTTTTCTTGGATTTTTGCTTAGACCGTCCTTTGATTTAAATAGCAAACGTAAACTGTGGTCAACTATAAGTACAGTTATTGCTTTTATTAAGTCTAAACAATTTTTTTTGTTACGTACACAATTGACACGTAATTGTTTTCTTCATATATATGGGTTGTAGGTGGAAGCTCAAATCTCCTTGACCAAATCTTTATTATTCAAGCGTTTAGTTGCTCCAGTATTTGCTCAGTTGGCTTTCCATGACTTTGTCTGCAAGTATGGAAAAATTATTTTATTGGAATGAATTCAGGAATCTTGATGAGGAGTTTAAGCCCTAAATTCCTGTTGTGTTATGTCATTAGTGGTCCATTCATCAAAAGCTTTAAATGGAATTAATGTTGGTACTCAGCCATGGCTCACAGTCGTTAAACAACTTCTTATTGGCATTGGAGTTTGTGTGTATAGGTTTGTAATAAAGCAAACGTAGCTTATTAAATATGTAAACTCTGTAAGTTGATATAAACGTTGCAATACTATCTTGGCTGAGCCAAGAAGAGAGAGGTGTGGGAGATGACATGCCTTATGGCTAGGCCTCTTTTTGCATGATTTTTTTCTCAGTGTTTAGTTATTTTTTTTTATTAATATGAAGTACATATTATTTGCCAGCTACTTAATTAATGGAAATAAAGCTCAAGAGAAATTATCTAAAAATTTTGGTTTTGTCTTAGTAGAGATAGTATATTTTATGTTATAAAAACTGATCTCTCTAAGATTGGTTCCAATCCGTTGTTTTAAAATCTCTCAAAAGACCTCCTCTTTTGGAGATGAACATCTGTTTTTTTATTCATGATCTGATTGAGTGTTACATAGTTACATTAGTTAGTACGATGAAAAATAGACACGTGTCTATCAAGTTCAATCAAGGTGTGGGGAAAAACTGTGGGTGTAAGGGAGAGAGAACAAGGATATTAACGCACTGCTCACCACTGGTGATGCCCTGGAAAAACCACAAGGCAGATCCTAATCTGCTCCAGGAAGACATCATCTTCTGGACCCCAAACTGCCCCAGGCTGGATCCAGGAATTTTAGACATGGCTACTTCGTATAGCATATTCTTCACTAGTTCAGGTAGGAATCTAAGCTTTCCTTGAAACTTGCAACTGTTTCTGCTGTGACCACACAGCCCTCAGGCAGCTATTCCTCAGATTTTACAGTTCTCACTAGTGTAGAACATCTTTTCTATTGGAGATGAATCTCTCCCTTTCTTTCTACAGTGTGATAGATCTTTAGTTACCATCATACTCATACAATTACTGGTTACTTTATTTCAGAGGACAACTTACTCTAGAAGGGACCTTTTTTAATATTTAATTATGGGTAATCACTTTTACACATAAACCTGAAGAAATTATGAAATAGGAAACTACTGTTTTTAACTTAGATTACCCTGTAAATGAAATTATTGTCTTCATGTTGGTCAGATTATACAATTCATGATACCTGCCTTTTATGAAGCAGGGCGGCAGAGAAATTCGCACATCATAGACTTTAATATTTATTTGAGATAAGCTTCTCAGTGTGTACTGTGTTCAGTTAGACTATAATAATATCTGATTCACTTCACTAAGTATTATAGTAAGGAACATATTGATATATTTAACCTGTAATGGTGTTATAATATGCAAAAAACATAACAAACCTCCTTCATATGGTATTAGGTTATCAATTTTTTGTAACTTATGTGTAGAGTAAAGTAGCATTTTTTATCCACAATTGAAATATATAAAAAAACATGGTAAGCTAGTTATAAAAAAAACATTATTTCTATATAAAAAGCAACTATCAATTTACATTCAAATAATTTACATATCGTACAACACACTTATTGTATCATATTACAATTTCCAGATGTAAACCATTTAACTAATACTTGCTATATCCTGGTGTTTAGGACTGTGGGACCACATATGGCTAATGCAGTAAGAATTGAGTATTTTAAGCATTGCTGAAATCTTAAGTCTTGATTTTAAATAACCAATAAGCAAAGCAAGTCTACAACCAACTTGTCACTGTATCCTAACCTTGTAATATGCTGCAAAGGAGTAAAAGAAAAATGTAGTATAAAGTAGATGCAGCTCCTTTATGGACCATATAGAGGTAGGAGATCATACTGTAGCACTGGTTGGCTACATCTTTCTTTTTCATGCTTGGCATCAACCAATGCATAAAACTTAAGCAAATATAAGGCCATGCCGCCTTTTCCCACCTACAACGAGGGACAGTGCTACCTGTGATGTGCAATATTTTTATTTTTGGTATCAAGCGTACCCATCTTACTCAATATTACTCGTATCTTCATTTAGACCATGCCCACAATAAAGGTTCTGTAGATGAACTGGCTTTAATATGACCCTAAAGACAATTTTGTAGAATGTTAATTTTGCGGCTCCCACAACACTTTGTAATGCGCCCAAGATGTGAGGTGTTCTGGAGACGTAGTGTAACAACACACAGTTATGATTCTAACACACTAATGACTGGAGGGAGACAAACTGACGCATTATGCTTGGAGATGTCAGACAGTTATAATGGGGTTTACTAAAACTACTGAGTTGTCATCGTGGGACTAGTATGCCGCCAGATTCTACTCAAACTACAGAGTAGAACGATTCTTATACAATTATGGAGCATTATACAACTGCTTTTAAGCTAATGTTGGTAACTGTCCTCTTTACGCCTTGATCATACATGTCACCAAAAGTGAGGGTTTCACCAAAAGTAGGTTGTGCCAAAGTGAACGTAAACTACTGCTTGACCTAGTGGGCCACTGTGGGAACTCTGTACACATGATAGTATGATCTCAAGTCACCAGATAACTAACAGTTTCTTTCATGTCTAGATTCCTTGTATCTGAGCTGTCCAATTGCACATAATTGCTTGTTCAATGTTCCCTATAGCCTCCATTCAGGCAATACAATCTTTTCGATTTAAGGTCACTACCCACCCATCAAGGCAGACAGTCTTTATCTGTTGATTTTTCTATCCCAGCAATATCCCCAAAATCGTTCATATATGTCTATCAAATGCTCATTGCGTACTTCCATCAGATATGTAAATGTCTTGCAGTGGGCTGGACATCTCTCATACTTTGCAGTTCTCACAGTCTCTAGATTTAGCCTATTGGGTTATCTCACAGTAGCTGTACTTGCCCCATGCTGCACAGATTTTCTGTTAGGGTCTCTATATCTTTTTTTCTCTGCATACAGCCCAGTTTTACTTCTCTCAATTGTCATACTTGGGCCTGCTAGCTAAGCACATCATAAGCGGGTCCCTCAGGCTCTCCATGCAATTTGTCTGCACACTCCCGGCTAGTGTTAAACTTCACCTTTTATGACATTTTATCCATTTGCCTCAGTGTCATAGCAGAATGCTGAACACCATAACCCTGCCAACATTTCACTCGTGATCTCTGTGTATGCCTGTACTGAAGCCCAGCATCTTCTCCTGGTCACTGGCAGCCCCATTCATAGCACAATGCTGAACACCTCTAAAAACCTTTGCCAACATTTCACTGGTGATCTCTGTGTATGCATAATAATAGAAGCCAGCACCTTCTCCTGGACACTTGCAGCCCCATTCATAGCACAATGCTGAACACCACAACCCTGCCAACACTTCACTGATGACCTCTATGTATGCCTGTGCTGAAGCTCAGCACCTTTTCCTCGTCACCGACAGCCCCAGTGATACTGGTAGGGTCTGTAGCACTGTTTTATAGAGTCACCTGTTAGACTGAAAGGCTATATCTACACAGCACTGGTTTCTGGTTGGATTTTCTAAATACTGAAAATCCGACTATTACCAGGGTACACAGTACAGATTTTCTATTGTAGGATATCTAAATAGCCAGATTCCGCCGGAATTTAGAACTTGTTCAATCTACCTGCGGATTCCAGTGCACTTCTATGTATTTGCCTGGCCGAAATCTGAAAACCAACCGCAATTTTTGGCGCACACCCATGCCAAAAACCACGGTATGGCGAAAGTTAATATACAGTCGGCATTTTAACGTATGCCATGTAGACATAGCCTAAGATAGGAGCTCTACATGGAAACGTGGAGGACAACAACGTTACAATTACAACTAAGGAACACACAATTTTATATAATAGGGGAATATAAAGGCTGCTCCCTTACAAGACGATTAACTTCACATATATTATAATTATGCTTTTCACGTTTGTCATAACAATTTTTTAGAAGTGTTTTTTAACAGGAATTTTTGGTTCGTCATGTTTTGTTTTTTAATTTCCATTTTTACTAATGAATATTTAAAAAAATAGTACTGAAATCCTGCAGTTTTCTCTTTGACCAATAGGCCTGATAATAGTCTGATAGTTTTTGTTCGGTACAATTTTTTTACGTCTCTTGTTGTATCGCACTAGTATCAGACAGGATTAAAAAACTGATGGTCGTACACCAATGTGTCATAGTTCGCTTCCCTTCCTGAAACAAGCAAGATTTATTCCCAAGGTCACATGACTAGCTCAAATCTCTCTATAGAAATCAATGGGTAACCTCCTGTTCAGGTAGCTACTGTAAAGCATGTCTATAAATGCAAATGTTAAAAGCAGCTCAGGCAAGATGGCTGCCCCCAAAATTTTATACAGACAACACAATTAAAAAATTTCCAATCAGAAAAAAAAATGGCTAAGAGAAAAGAATGTTATCAGTGTCTTGTTCTGTATATTAGTTAAATTAAATGGGAGAGAGACTTCCTTTGAGTCCCAATTGACAGATACTGATGGTTGATGACCATTCTTGTAAGCATGTTGCAATTTGTTTGCTTACATTAATTAATAAAAGAATAATACTGCTGTGCTTATCCATCTGATTGGTCAGAAATGTGGAAGCTCATATGTTCTCAAGATACCTGTGCTTCTAGCAATGTATAACCAGTGATTGTAATTCTGCCTATTATTTTTGAAATTAATTCTAATCTCGTGTGTCACAGGTTCCGCCATGCAATACAACGTTATGGACATCTTTTATAATATATTTTTCTCTTGTATTTGTGATTTGGCAAGGTCATAAAAGCCATTAAATGTTTTAATAAAAATGTGGTACACTTCCCAACCCAAATAATGTGCCGCCAATTATATATCAATCCCAGTAGCCAGCACTCTTATTCTTGTAAACTGTTCTCAGAACTGAATGTAGATTTTTACAATTTATTTCATGTTTTCACTACATTAGTTGTAGTTTGTTTTTTGCTATTGGTAATTCCAATAATCTAGACGGGGATTATAATGGCTATTGTTTGACTATACTGATTTTAGGATTCTTTTTTTAGAAGATCTCATATATAAAGGCCTGCGCTATAATTTTGTCAGACCTTCAAAAAAGCTTTAAAACAAAACTAAAATTGTACTTAAAAAGTACATTTTCTCTAAGAAGACATCTTAATGTTAAGCCCTACGGTAAAAAAAAAGTTTTAATGTTAATGAGTCTACTGCACTGTGATCCTTAAGGACAATGCTTTGTTAAAATAAAATAAAAATGGGACTGGAAATTACTGACCCATAACTAATTTATATTCTTGCAAAGAGTCAGGTGCACAGTATCAGGATCCAATTTATAACCACAGGAGATTCCATATCTAAGTGGGAGGTATTTCTGAATAAATTATGGAGAACACAGATGAGCAATAGCACAAAAGTGGCCTGTTTGAACCCAGCATCTTGCCTATTGATACGCTATGGAGCATCTATAGTGCTCATGCAGAAAGAGTATCAAGTTCTCTAATTATGTTTGTTTGGGGACAATAAGCAGTTAATCTGCTCTGATAGGCAACACTGATAGAGATGATATGTCATTTGGGGACTGCATGTTTATAATAATAAACCCTTTCACATCCTAACAAGGACCTTATGATATAAGAATTGCTTTCACTTTCCCCAGTAAGATTGTTAATCGTGTTATATTAAGGCAATTAGTAAGAAACAGCTGAGCTGCATGTAGGTAAGTTTAAACAAGAATACTTAATGTGCTAGCATGCATGGAAATACACTGGGCCTCATTATATCAAACTTTAACAGACAACCATTCAGAGTGTTAACTTTCTTTTTTTAAACTGCTGTAGAAGAATAAAATTTGAGCTCTGATTGGTTGTTAAGGCAGTTTTACTTTTAGACAATTGTGATAAAATGATTGACCAGTGTATGCTCGCAAATCAATACAAGGAAAACGATGCACTGTAAAATAAGGCTGCACGTGACATAAAAAAAATCATTAAATCCGAAAGACAAAACAGACCAAACCCTACAAAAACAAAGGTCGACATGTCCCAATACGAATGCGCCATAGTTTTGGTATACTTTGCAGTAAAAAAACTTTTAATGCCATATTCTCGATATAAATGAACTGTAATATAGCAAAACTAGGTGACATCTCCTTTATTACGTTCTCGGCACGATGGAATGCGCCTTTAAAAAGGCGAATTAAATATGGTAGCGATGATGTGCTGTGCACCTCCATAACACAACGCGTCTATCGAGCTGCATTACATACACTAGTAATGATACGTTATGCGCCTCCATAACGCTATGCGCCTCAATCGCGCAATTCGCTTTTTTAGGTGCGTTAAGTTTGCTATGCCAGGTATACAAGACACCAGATTTTTGAAAGGATCGTTACTTTCCAGGTGCTCTTTACATGATTAAATGTGACTATAAAGCTCGGCAGTTGTGGTGATGCCAATTTCCGGATATGTCACCCAAAGTATTTGCCCAAGTCTTTCCCATATTCCATAAATAAGGTTTACCAAGCTGTACAATTAGGACATAGACCTCCTCTTAATATATCATATTGATTCATTAAATCCATTCAAAGGTTGAGTAGAGTGTGGGTTTAGAGATGGGGCGAATTGATGCTAACGAAGTGGAATTAGTTTATTTAGGAATTTAGGAAAACTTCGGTCTGAACGAAAGTAGAAGTTTGGGGGACTTGGTCGAGTGGAACAGACTTAAGTGTGCGTTTCATGATATAAAATGATGCGAGCCATGGGGTTACATAGGGCAAAAGAAATAGGGGGTACAGAAGGGCTTTAGCCTGTATGACATGTGTGACAGAGATTGAAGCCAATCAGAGACGGATGGATTCTGTGTCTGTCACCGAACTTTATAAGGTACGGGGCGTCGCTGTGGAGATCACACTCCTTCACTGTACTAGTCGCAGGGTAAGGTGCTGTCCACAGGCTGATAGTTTACTGATCGAAATGATCTTTTATACAGCGCTTTTTGTGGGGTGGTATCAGCTTGTTCTAAGAGACTGCTTCTACTTATTGTTTCGTTTTCTGATTTTTGTAGGGGGTATTTCGGATCTGAGTTCGCGTGGAGTCCACTGCACAGCTCAAATATACTTTTTAATGCTATCTGATCACAGCACATTGAATATCAGGGGATCTAGCCACAGTTACGGTTTGTATTCAATTTTATGTAAAATAGCGTTTTTGAAATACAAATACACACTTCATTTTTCCTGCTCATTCTTTTGCGCAATTTACATCCAGGGGTTAAGTCTATGCATTTGTTTTTCTGCTGTGGTGATCATTAAACCGTCTTTTTCACCGCAAAAAAAATTCAAATTTTCCTGTAGCCTAATTCTACAAGGAAGGTTAATTAAAAAATTTTTCTCTTGTTGTGTTGCGTAAAAAAACACGCAATTGTAACTCGCTGCAATGCTCTGTTGCTTGGTGGTATGTTAACATTCGCTTTTTTAGCGAATTTGTTTTTACATTTCCAGGGGTTTTGGTAATGTATGCAAGTGTTTTTATGCTGTGTGGATTCCGCACAGAAACCGTCTTTTTTCACGCCAAAAAATACAATTTTCTGTAGCATAATTCACAAGCGAAGGTTAATTACCAATTTTTCTCTGTTGTGTAGTGTAACAAAAATACGCCTTTGTAAACAAGGCTTTGCAAGCTAGTAGTTTGTGTATGCTCAAATTCTTTTGCGCAATCTTTTTCATCAAAGGGGGGTTTCTAAGTATTTTTCTGTAAGTTTTATATATACTGATAAAAGTATAACTTTCTTTTTTCACCGCCACGAAGAAAATTCTGTAGTTAATTCATATCCAAGGTTTTAATGTTTAACCTGTTTGTGTTTTAATTTCAGTTAATGACACAAATATCAAGTCAATTTTCCTGGCATTGTGGAGCGCAGTTTATGTCAAGGGTTACAAGCTTGTTTGTGGGTTATTTGGAAGTACTTTTACAGGTGTGTATTTATCTGACAAAGATATCTTTTCAATCAGTGTCTGTACATTTGTAGAACAAAAGTATGTCAGGACAGAGAGGTGGGCAGACTAGTTAAACTGCGAGTGGCAGTGCTCATTCTTATCCTGGAGCAGGCCCAGGTCAGCAGCACAGCAAGGGGACGTCGCAGCAGGGGTACTAGGTTGAGGACACAACTGCCAGCTGTCATATAGCGGCCGTGTGTTGTTCAGCTAACCCCCCTAAGGTGTTGTGTGGTTGGACTAGGTCATCACTTCCTTCAAGATGACATTGACAACCCAGCAAGAGTCGGTGGGATCCGTCAGACTACATACCCTTTGTTGGCATGGCCCGGGATGCGGGTCAGCGGCCCTACCTGTCTCAACCCGCTCTGTCCATCGGTTCCCTCAGCAGAGATCTACTATGTGGGTCTGGGCTCAGCGCCACTATTCATAGCTAGGATGAACAATTTGAGGAGGGCAGTAGCCAGCTACTTGGCATGCGGAAGAAATGGGGCCAATTCCCCTGATTCTTGCAGTATGGTGGCAAAGTATAGTGTTGTGAGAGTGGCATGGGGTCATGTTTTGAGGTGTAGCCTCTGCATACCAAGACCTGGTGTGATAGTGGACAGCGGAGTGACGATTGAAACACAAAATGATGATGATGTAGGACGATGCAATTGGGGTAGCGGGTGAGGCAAGGGCTCTCATCATCGTCAGGAGAAGAGGGCGTCCAGCTGCAAGTCAGCAGACGGCTCAAGCAGCAAGTGGATGTTGTGTGGGTAGTCAGCTGGGTTAGCAGATGTGTTGAGTGGTCGGGAGCCAAGCTCGGCCACGGAGTAGAAAATCCGCTTCGCAGGTCCAAGAAGTAGCGGACAAGGGGTCAGCGAGATTAAGATGTTGGAGGTTAGTAGTCACTCAGTGTGGGGCATTGGCGGGTAAATCAGCTACTCGGCGGTTGTGGCAGTTCTTTGCTACCGAAGTTATATATATTAAGCCGAGAATTTGGGTATATGTAGTATTCTGTGGCAGTAAGTGAGCTGGACAGGGAGTACATTGGAACCACGGCCCTGTGTCAAACTCATGCAGGTCAACTTCCGGTGGCCTGGGAGGAAACGTGGCTTCAGATGTGGTGGTCCAACCTGCCGTCCGCAGCTGCAGCAGCAAAGGCACGCATTGCCATTGCAGCCAGTTCAACGGCTCCACACCTCTGCAGAAGGTAGGTGTTTATCTTTGAATCATCTCCCGGGTCCAGGGATGCTTTAGCTCCTAGCTTACTCATGGCGCCAGGGCTGGTCGTTCAGCGAGGGATTGCCAAAGAGACAAACAGTATGCGTCCAACAATCATAAGGTGCAGCAGCTGACCTTGCGTACTGTCCAAGTTTGTTGGTATTGCAGTCACTCCCTTCCAAAATGGTGGACTCTGCTAACATTCAGAGAAATAAGGGCTTGTGCCGAGCAGAGATGGAGAGTTCACAGAGACGTAATTTTTTTCGAAAAAAGGCCAGTAAATACCAGCCATTCATAAATTTGGAGAACAGAAGTGGGAGTCCTTGGCTTTTTCGGTGTGTTCCAGGTGCTGGCAGCGGGTCGTTCTGGGCTGTTAAACACGGTCATTGGCCAGTACATGTCATTGACGGCCACTGGTGAATGTGCTTCCTGACCCAGGGCACACAGAACAACTTGGACAGATGCCGTTTTTCTCCTCCACTGTTGTAAACGGCGGCTCTGCGCTATGTCGCCTCCTTCTCCTCCACCACACCAATTAATCTCAGCCTCACAGTACTTGCTCATCATACAAATGTGTAGGCACAGCGGTGTCACGCAGTGTCTAACTGGCTTGCCTCGGCGAACAAAGTCACACAGGAGGAGAACTGCTCGCGCATGAGCAAAATCGAGTGTGGCTTTCACCACGCCAACTGCAAATCGAACCATGGTGACGGACAATGGGAGGAACATGGTGTCCGCGCTTTGCACGAGGAGGATGGTCTATGCGCCCTGGCATGGACGCATGTGTTCAAAGTCTGTTGTCGAAAGGTTCACTGAAGTCTTCAACAGATACTTCAGAAAATTATGAAAATGGCAGGAAATGTGCATGCACTTATCCATTACTGCCTTTCAAAGCCAGAGGGAACACCCTCTCGAATTGCAGCGGCAGAACGGCCTCCCTCAAACACTCGGATATGCATGTTTTCCACCATTGGAATTACAAGCCTGACACTATTGTTGACGACTGTATGAACAGAGATAGGCCATAACGATTTTTTGATGATCCAGGCGGAACAGGAGTACTCCCCTGTGTAACTTGATGTCAGCCAGTGGGGGGGACCTAGCTCAATGGTGACACTGTCGTTTGTTGAGGCCATGTCGAGGAGTCCATGTTATTTGTCTGTCGCCAGGAATAGGGATGAACTAACTTCCATGTCCACTGCTTCATGTCCTGGAAAAGATTGCTGAAAATTCTTTCTGGGGTTAGGGGTACTGGCAGATGTGGCGACTACATCTCGCGGCCACTGTGGGCCCGGTGGGGACTGAAATGGAGGAGGAGGAGGACATTGGAGCAGAAGCTTGTCTGGTGAAATGTGTGGATTTTTCTACCCAGGTGACAGGAGAGGTGGAGCATGGAGCTGCTGGAGGAGAGTAGATGGGTGAGGAAGACGAGGCAGATGACCGCAAGCCAACGTGCAGTATACAGTGGAGATGGAGGGGCGGGACCAGGGAGCCCCTCGAAGTCACTTGTGCAGATGGCCAGCGCAATGCTGACTTTGCCTGGCTCAGTGACAGCACTGTATCAGTCAACATAGGCAGAGGGTTGTATTCTGGCTTCTCCAACTATTGACCCTCGCTACCGGTCCAAAATGGGAGACTTTTTGGCCAAGCTATTGAGATGGGGAGCGACATTAACTCACAAATACGATAGGGAAATCCTCGTAGTCAGTTGGCCGCTGCTATGTGCGGCATCGTCCTCCTCTGACAGGTCTGACAGGGGGGTTCTCAGCGCTCAAGTGCTACTAGCCGCAGGCTGCTGGGGGATGGTGGGGTGGTTGGAGTAATTCAGCTCCATCAGCTGCACTAAGTCTGGAGTCACTGATGAGCAGCTTCCTTCACGCGCCTAGGGAGGAGGGCGTAGTCGCCAGCTGCAGCAGCAGCAGGACCTGGAGCGTCCATGAAACCAAACAGGTGGTGGCCTACTTGGGGACAGCATTCTGCAACCAGTTTAAGATTCCGATCGATACTGGGCAGCCAAAACTGGATGTGTGGCACCGCAACTGCCCGAGTTTGCTGTGGTGAAGCGGGTCCTGCCCGGCCAGTAGTGTGGCATCAGAGCGGGTGATTCAGTGCGGCGGGGGCCATCGTGTTACCTCCAAGGAAGAACGCTTGTCCACAGGGAAAAATGTGAACAATGACCTTTTTTCAAGGATGAAATAAGGCATGGATCGGGTCGGATTTCCAATCCCGTACACACCTAATGCCTTGGAGTCAGAACTTCATCAAGCCATGATGCCTCACAAACTGTTGGGAAATGAGTCTGGTTCAAAAACTACCGCTCAGCCACTATTCTGATGCCGCCACCTGCCTGAGGCCACACATCTGATTGCCAGTTTTCTCCATTGCCCACCAACATCTTTACCAGGGTACTGTATAGCCAACCACTCCACACTCTGTCATTGTACCACTCTATGACCTCATGCGCTGCTGCTGCTGCTGTTTGCTGGTGCCGTGACATCCTACACTGTGTCAGTGTTGGCCACTCTCTGTCCTCACTGCATGCTGATGTGTTGTTAGCTGCTGCGGTAACCTACACACTGTTTGTAATTGTTGCCACTCTTGACCTCTTTGTGGTGATCCGCACCTGTCACCTCCACTCTACTGTCACTTGTGCCACTCTGTGGCTATCCTGTTTTTGCACCTCCAGCAATGTGATTTGTGTTCATCTGATTGACCTATGCTGTTGCTGCCGTGCCCTCCAAAACTGTTGTATTGTGCCAATTGTGGCTACTCCTGTTTTTGCCACCTCCAGAATTCTTTGTGCCAATGCTGACTCATGATGACTGCTGTCGTGACCTCCACACTGTGTGGCATTGTGCCCTCTGTGGCCTACTCCTGTTTTTGCCACCTCCAGAATTGATTGTGTCATGTCTGACTATTTCTGATGCTTTGGTGCTGCCGTACTCCAACACTGTGTCTTTGTGCCACTTTGTGGTCCGTACTCTGTTTTTTGCACTCAAGAATTGTATTGTGCCACCTGCCTGACTCATTGATGCAGCTGTCGTGACCTTCCAAACTGTGTCATCTGTGCACTCTGTGGCCTACTCCAGTTTTTTTAGCACTACGAATGTGATTGCTGTCTCTGAATGACTAATGCTGCTGCTGTTGTGACATACACACTGTGTCATGGTGGACATACTCTGTGGCACCTATCCAGTTTTTGCCACTTCAAGAATGTCATTGTGCCACTGCTCTGACCTCATGCTGCTGCTGTGGTGCTGTCGAGACCTCCCACTTTGACATTGTTCCACTCTGTGGCTATCTGTTTTTGCCCTCAGAATGTCTTGTTGCCCATGTCTGACTCATGCTCTGCTGTGACTGTTGTGTGAACCTCAATCACTGTTACATTGTGGGCCTCTCTGTGGCCTCTCTGTTTTGCACTCCAGAATGTGATTGTGTCACTGTATGACTCATGTGTGCTGCTGTGCCCTCCACACTGTGTCATTGTGCCACTCGCTGGCGCCTCTACTCCTGTTTTAGCCACTCCAAATGTCATTGTGCCACTTGACTGGATCATGCTGCTCTGTGCGCTGGTTGCTGCCGCGTAACCTCCATACTGTGTATTGTGCACTCTGTGGCCTATACTGTTTAGGCCACCTCCAGAATGTAATTGTGCCACACTGCTGACTCATGCTGCTGGTGGCTGCCGCCGTCACCTCTAACTCTGTCACTAATGTTGACCACCTGAGGCTCTCAGCTTGTTTTTTTTTCCAGCTTTAGCTGACAATGACTTTATCCAGGCATTCCCGCTCAGTTTTTTGGTAGTCAGTTGTGCCCTTTAAGTGCACCAGGGAATTTTATAGTGTAAGCGATTCTGAAGAGCGGAGGCAGAGTCATTGCGTGTCATACTAAAACACAACATTGTATGAAGACAAACCAAGCTCCCTATGATAATTAGCATGGCACAACGCTTTACAGGCACCCTGCAGGATCTGTGCAGCCTGGAAATAGTGTTTCTTAAGCTATTCGTGCCAACAGTAATTCGGACCGAATACTAATTTTGTCGGGAAAATTCGGAGAAGTTGAACTGAACCGAATTTTTGGGTAATTCGCCCCATCTCTAGTGAGATCATTTTGATATATCTAAAATAAATACAATGCCCAAAAAATGACAAGAAATCCTTTAAAGGATAACATTTCACTCAGCAGTTTACCCACTGCCAGTGGTCTATTGAATATGATGCCCTCTCCTATAACCTTAATACCATTATTTCTTTGCATTACTTGACTTTGTATGTTTATCTATTTTTGTTCGTTATGCGAGGTCTTATATCCTGTTCATATTGCTTTATGCCTTTGGAGATTACTAGGACCTTGACAAGGTACATTGTTTTTAATTATCTTTATGGGGATTGGTCTGTCTTGTCTTTTGGATTTTATAAAGATTTTCCTTCAATTCATTTGAAGTATATTCTTTATTCATGTCTTTTTCTTGTTGTGTTGCATATTCTAGGGCAAGTAAAAAAAACTAAAATTTGGAGATAATAGTTTACCATCCCTTAAAAGATACCTAAAAAAAGAAAAATGTTTGCTTGATTTCTAATCGCAGTGGCATAAGGTACAGAGCTTATTGGGTTAAAGTTGTCACATAAGTACATATACAAGCGCTCGACTAATTAACAACAGCATGGAGTGACGTAGCCATCCGGCCATTGCTGTTCAGCCTGTTGGAGATGAGAGAGGTGGTTGGTAAACTAGGGATACTTGTTAGTTTACAAAAGAGGTGATAGATCTTGCAATGACTCTAAAGGGAATCAAAATCAAAAATGCAAAGTATTTGGTATTAGTCTAATTTTACCTTCGCTCATGTTTAACCCGTATCAAGCATTTGGACGAACTAGTGTTACACTTTGTTTGGTGAGTGACAGTGACAAAGCCGGTCTTATCAGTATTATGGGGCCTGGCAGAGCACCGCAGTGGGCCTGTCCAAATCATGAGTTCCACAAATAGGTACATGGCCTCTAGACACCCTATATTATCACGCCACTTAGGTCTGGACACCAGCAGCTGCAGCCTACAAGACTGATTGGCTCTTCTCCACCATGGTTTTTTAACTGTCTTGCACATCCTATAAAACACACAAACAATTAAGTAAAGCAAAGCCTAACAAGGGATCCAGGGTATTCTTTTTTGTATTTCTGGGACAAACATACTAGTGCATCTCAAAAAATTAGAAATATCATTGAAAATTAAAGGGGGTTCTCAGGGCTATCTTTTTAATTTTTATAGGCTCACAAATGTATTTAGTAAACCCTGTAATTCATACTGTATGAGTATTATACAACATATGGGTTTTCTCTATTTGATTAAATTATTGATAATCATTATCTTTTCTGTGATATTTTTTTTTTAAATGAACTTTACACACCCTGGGGCCTATACACTTGTGGGGCCCTGGGCGATGCTAGTGATGGCCAATGGAAAAGATGGGCCCTGCAGTGGGAGCTACACTTAGAAGTTGCCAGCCTTCTGACTGTGCCCATGCACTCGCAGATAAATTATCTTCTGTACCATAATATGGAAACATATACATATTACAGTCAATAAAGTTATACACACATAAAGTAAAAAACCTATTTATTCAACAGTGCGTACTGTAGATTTCTTTATTCATAATGAGCTTAATTAAATAAAAAATACCCTTAAAACTCTCTTTGGGTCGTTTTTAGTATGAAGAAAATTGTTCTTATTTTCAATATGAACTATGTGTTACCAATAGGGGAATAAATAATTATTGTTCTTATTTTGTGCTATACAGAAAAATAGTAAAAAGTATAAATGTCATACAAGGACAGAAAGAAAATTAAAAAAACATTAAATAGGAGATGTTTTCCTTTACAATCAGTCATCTATTCATTTATACATTATTTTTTATTATTATTTCATTATAATGAATAATTTCTTTGTTGCTGCATTGCAATTTTACCTTTTACCTTTCCTCAAGTTATGTAGCCTTTATTATATTGGAATTCAATTTCTTGCACTAATGCTATAAAATCTGAAATATTGCCAAGCGTCTCTGATTTCCAAATGACCCATATTAAGTGTCTTGATGACCCATAAAAGATGAGGGTCACTAATCAATAAGATCAGTGGCATAGTTACAATGGCTAGTAAAATAACACACACTAATAAAACATAAAATGATTACTGATTCTAAAAAAAAGCAGATCATGGCATGTATGGACCATGCTGCTTTAAGTAGCTGTGCAGGCTTTGTACATTTCATGGATCGCTGTAATATAAGTGCATGAGATAACATATTTGTGTTGCCGGCTCAGATTTCAAGATTTTAGATTTTAAAGACTTTAAAGTTTTTGGAAGAGTATTTTCAATATTGAACAATACAGAGTTTGCCTCCATGTTTGTACATCTTCAACACCTAGAACATATTTTTTGACCCTATAAATATGATGCCATGTACATACCACTATAGCACCTACATACATAGGGCCACATGTATGAAATCTGTCTGAGTCTAAAATTCACTTTATTGCCATAGCAACAATCAGGAGCGCACCTTTTCATTTTATTATAGTGCTCTGGAAAAATTAAAGGGGGCTTGATTGGTGGCAATGGGCAAAATAGTGGGAATTTTAGACCTAGAAGTTTTCAATACAGTGGCATAGTGTTACTTATTCCAAACACAGTCATGTGCTGTATCGCCAACATATATGGTTCTTTTTTACATGATTACAAAATTAGTATACATACTCACATTATCCCCAAATATATCTTATACAGACATTTACACACAAAAAATAACATATATTTATACGCACTACAATAAGAAGTTGTAGTGCACTTGTTATATCTTGTATTTTTAGATGACGAATTTAAGATACAAGTTTAAGGGATAACACATGCAATACACTATGAACATCGGCGGTATTACGGCACATACAACGTGCTGCAATATAATATTTCAAACAGTGCATATGACGTGCCCATACCAAGAGATTCTGCCTCTAGACTTAACTACTGTTTAAGCGGTTTATACATCTGAAAGAATTGGACATGTCAATCCTTTTCGAGATGCGTGCTAAATTTACGATCGTAAAATATTTGCGGCCTTGAAGTAGTACGCCGTGTATTGTTTACGCATTGAAGTTCAATGACAAGGTGGATATATTTGTAACGATCTTTGATTGGGGATTTAGTTTTGGCACACGTATGTAGTTTGACAATTAATATTTGACGCGAGCCATAAATAGCGCTCTACATATATTATAGTCACAGAAAGTCTCCATCCTTGGTGATATATACACCCTGCCTTGTAGTCATCCAAATTACACACGGGGTTATACTTCAACTTAGGCACTGTGGGTCTAAGCAGGGGGTTGCAACACAGAGGGCACACATAAAAAAAATCTTTTATTTCCTGCCCCGTTTAAAGGTGCCTACTCCCTTGATACCTGCAAACATCGGGTTCAAATGCAGATGGTGGGGGTCACTTTAAGGTTCAAATGATGGCAGGTGCTGGCGTCTTTTAGACAGCAGCATATGTAGTATGTGATGTCACTGAATGATCATGATGTAGGGTGAATGCACATGGGTTGGATTTGCTGCAGAAATTTTTCATGATGGAACCATGATGAGCATTAGGCAAAGCCTCTCTGCAGATTCCTTTCTTTTTTGTCTTTTTGTCTATACTGACGCCCACTGTGCTGCTGATCACGTTTAAAACTGCCTGCAAGAAAATGCAACTGCTGTAACTTAAAGGAGTGTTCTCAACGTGCTGATTTCCAGAGCCTTCTCTTCACATCCCACTTCCTGTTCAGACTGTGAGTAATTCTACAGCAGTGACTGACATACCAGCTCTGCTATTCCTAGCTGAGCCTGTTAAAGGGATATTGCTAATACAAGGATATAAACAGTAGGGCAGAAGGCCACATAGCTCTAATGGGTTAATATTTGTAAGTAACTTAGATAAGCAAGCCTCTATGCTACTGGTAAGACACAGAAGGGAGTGACGTCACCACCCCTGCCAAGGCTTCAGGAGCAATTAGAGTAGAGAAAGATGGTTGAAAAGCTTATGTATACAAGCAGGAGATAAGATCTGCTCTAGCTATGAAAATAAACAAAATCATAACAGCAATGTATTTTGGTATTAGTCTTTCTTTATCTTTGCTTTCATATTATAAGATAATCATTGTGGTGATGAATTTAAACGTCTAGAGATTCTATAGGGCTGTTGGTAGTATCAGCAAAGTCACCAACTCACTTCTTACACCACATCACATCCCTATCTAACTGCGCTTGGGGCTGGTGCCTACCCTACTTATTCTCTAGCTACACTCCTAGAAAAAGACATTTTACTAAAATGCATGAAAACAATGCATAATACTTGTATTACTACACTAAATTCCACAAAGGAAGCTTTACTTTGGTAAAGTATGAAATACATAAACCTAATAGAGTTCCACATCAAAGGACCTAAGTATCAATTTTTCTAAATTATTAAAGGTAATAACTACCTTGAAAATCATTTTACAGCATATATAGAAACTTTGTGACTGTTGTGGTTCAACCAATCAGCAAATAGGGAAACCCCTTTTTGGTATCAGTGCTAGTTATTCTGCTGACACCAGGACATTGGTGTGGCTAGTTATTGGAAAATTGATTCCTTTAAATCTTAGGAGAGATCAGGGTAAGGAGAACATAAAAGAACAGGCAGTCATTGGTAGCAAGCTAGGATAGGATCAAACATACAGAAATAAAGCTAAAGGTTGTAAAGAAAATCCATTGTTTTAAACTAGCTGGGGTTAAAAAATTAAAAGATTCACAGATGTCAACGTTCAATACAGTGGTCACAAACAAAGAGGTTTCGTAGTTGATACTGTTAAAAAATTATGCAGGTCCATCAAGTCAACTTTCAACCCTACCATGTTGATCCAGAAGAAGGCAAAAACCACTATGATGTAGAACTAAATTGCCCAACATTAGAGGAAAAATCCCTTTCCAAACTCTAAATGTGGCAATTGGAACAAATCCTTGGATCAAGGTCTATAGAATCTAGTACCTGAGGTTAAAATTGGACTATGAAGTACATACAAAAATTACAATACAGTAACTACAATAATTCTCACTGACTACCCTTTCCAAACATCCTAGTGCAGAATAAACCATTATTAAAGGGTTTTTTGGGGACTGAAAAATTCATAGTCCATCCTTAGGATATCCCCTTTACTAAATATGTGCCATAGTAAGGAAGCAATATACTGTAAAACGAATATAGTCTATTTCAGTGTCATAATGAGGCAGAATTATTTAAATATCTGATGGCCTAAGGCAATGACTTTTGTCAGACAACCCTGCTTTTATGTCTACCTAAACATAAAATAGAGTTAATTTTGTCATTTTATCATATTAGCGGAGCATTAAATGCAGAAATAAATGTTGGCAGGGCACAAGGGGATGCCAAACTTAGTGTTAATTATTTTACAGTATATGTCAATTCTGTGCTGTCAAATCAAACATTAAAATGCATTTTTAATAATATAGTGAATAAAACACTGATCTGATAAAAAGGAAAGTCAAATACTTGTGTTTTTACTAAAAACAGATGCTTTGACCATTCCCTCTTCCTCTACTTCATCATTTGAAGATTTTATTATTTCCCTTAGGTGATTGTATCCTGGTATTGAATAACAAAATATGGAATTTACATTGCAGGTCATGCACAAGAGAATGATCTATTTGTATGGAAATGTTACTTGGTCTGACCAGTCATTGACTCCTGTGAATGGAGCAAGCACTTACCTACATGTAATAACTGCAAATACTTTGCGATGAGAATGGTCATTTTTAGCCAAAACATTTCATTATTTTGTGATCACAGTAAAATGAAAGAATCCATAACAACGTCCTGAATGTAACCTGCACTCTACCCTGCTGATTTGTTACAACAGTTGTTGCGAAAGTACCTTCTCTATGGAATTCTTAGACTTTTTTTTAAAGAAATGTTAATTCTTATTTCAGTCTGAATAAGTACTAAATTATTAATGGTGTAAATAAATATTATAATGATAATAAGATTTGGTTTTCCCTTACCCCTTTTTTTCCAATGGCCAAAACCGTATATTGTTTGCAGGCCCTGTTGTGAATCATCTTTAGAAGAGGCTTCCTTCTGGGATGACAGCCATGCAGACCACTTTGATGCAGTCTGAGCATTGACAGGTTGACCTCCCACCCCTTTAACTTCTGCAGCAATGCTGGCAGGACTCATACATTTATTTTGAAAAGACAATCTCTGGATATGATACTGAGCATGTGCACTCAATTTCTTTGTCCGACCACAGCGGGGCCTGTCTTGCTAAACCACTGTATGAGCTTGGCCACCGTGCTGCAGCTCAGTTTCAGGGTGTTGGATAACTTATTATAGCCTAAGGGCATATCCCCCTGGCATGGGTTTTCGGCCAGTTTTTCAGACAGTTTGCGGTTTTGCAGACGTCTGAAAAACCGGCCGAAAATTAGTACATTGGGGCTCCATGGAAAACCCGTGCAGCAGTCTCCACTGCACGGTTTTCCGTCCGGCGGTTTTTCCGCCCGCGGGCCGCTCGAGGGACAATGATCATGCACATTCTTCCGTCAGGTTTTCGGACGAAATATGTGCATGTCAATGTGAAGGGGGAGGGCTTTTCTCCGCTCATCGCGGAGAAAAGCCGCCCCCCCCCCCACGGCACAGAAACTGCGGCACACAAACCGGACAAATACCAGCTGGATAAACCGACCAGTATTTGTCCATTACCATGGGGATGTGCCCTAGGCCATCTTTATTTAGAACAACAATTCCTTTTTTTAGATCTCCAGAGAGTTCTTTGCTATGAGGGGCCATGTTGAACTCTCAGTGACCAGTATGAAGGAGTGCTAAATTAACATACCTACTCCCCATTCACACCTGAGAACATGTAACACTAACAAGTCACATGACACCGTGGAGGTAAAATGGAAAATTTTGTGAAAACTTGGTAAAGGACCTAAAAACTATGGAGGACATGTATGAAAACTGCCTAGCAGTAAGACTTCCTTTGTTGCCCATAACAACCAATTAGAGCTCATCTTTCATTACATGTAGTGTTCTGGAAAAATAAAAGCTGAGCTCTGATTGGTTGCTACAGACAACAAAGACAATCTTACCGCTAGACAATTTTTATATATAAGGCCCTGTGTTTCTACCTCTAGTAATTTAATAATATGTCTTCAATAATCAGCCTACGTTAGAAGTCGTTTGTCTGCTATTGTCCTTTGCAACTTTTTTCTCACTATTAACCTTAAATGTTTTTCATCAATACTTTTTGTAATAGAGCAACAGAAAGTAGCAAGTATTTGTGAAGTGTAAACAAAATGGTACATGCTTTTCCAAATTTTTGCTAATTAAAAAACTGAAAATTGTATTGTGCATATGTATTTAACCCCCGTGAGTCAGTAGGACCACCTTTAGCTACAATGACAGCTACAGTCCATTCTGTATGAAGGTAGCAAGAAAAAGAAAAGCCGATACGGGAGCGCACCCTCGTGTATTACAGTGGCACACCAATAGTAATAAGAAAATGTTACTGTATTTGCTCACCTGGTGCCCTTGTGCTGATGAAGGAGGCACAACTCTCCGTTAAGCGATATGCCGGTGTCACCCGGTAAGGAGCTTGCTGCTAGTTCCACTGTCCTGGTCCTTCCAAGCGGAGGAGTCCAGGGGAAGATAAGTATAATCAAGTAAAAACCCGATAGTTGACCAACTAAAAAAGCCAACAGCTATGCGGTTCCAAATTAGCGCAGAGACTCCAGTGTTATAACAAAAAGGTAAAAATACCGTATTTATTGGTCGAAGTTACGCGTTACGCGGTGTATGTCTCTACCAGCTTAGCACATCTAGAGCCTGGAATCTTTGCCCACTCTTCTTTGCAAAATAGCTCTAGTTTGGGCGGATTGGTTTGTTTAATGTTTGTGAACAGCAAATTTTACAGATTCTCTATGGCATTTAGGTCTGGGCTTTAACTGGGCCATTTTAACATATCAATATGCTTTGATGTAAACCCTTTCTTAGTAGCTTTGGCTGTATGTTTAGGGTTGTTGTCCTGCAAGAAAGGTGAACCTACGTCCCAGTCTCAAGTCTTTTGCAGTGTCTAAAAGGTTTTCCTCCAGAATTGCCCTGTATATAGCTCCATCCATCTTCCATCAACACTGACTAGCTTCTCACTTTCAAGCAAAGCTTCCCCCAGCATAATGCTGCCACCACTATGCTTCATGGTGGAGATGGTGTGTTCAGGGTGATGTGCAGTGTTGACTTTCCTCTAAGGAGAGCACCTTACTGTATCCCCTACATAGCATTTTGCAAACTACAAATGGGACTTCTTATGTCTTGCTTTCAAAAATGAGTTTCTTCTTGCCACTATCCCCTAAAGGTCAGATTTGTGGAGTAAACGACTAATAGTTGTCCTATGGACAGATTCTCCCACCTGAGCTGTGTATCTCTGCAGATCCTCCAGAGTCCTTTTTGGCTGGGCTTCTTGGCTGCTTTTCTAATTGGTGCTCTCCTTAGTCTGGGCTGTCAGTTTAGGTGGATGATGATGCCTTGGTAGGTTAGCAGTTGTGCCATACTCCTTTCATTTTTGGAAGATTAATTGAATATGTGATGTTCAGAGCTTGGGCTATTTTTTTTTATAACCTAACTCTGCAATACACTTTGCCACTGCTTTATCCCTGAGCTGCCTGGTGTGCTCCTTGGATTTAATGATGCTGTTTGTTCACTAATCTTCTCTAGCAGACCTCTGAGGTCTTCACAAAATAGCTGTAGTTATACTGAGAATAAATTGCATACAGATGTTTTCTATTTACTAATTAGGTGAATTCTAAAAGCAATTGGTCACAATGGAATTTATTTAGGGGTATCAGAGTACAGGAGGCTGAATACATATGCTCCCCACACTTTTTAGTTTTTAAATTTGCAAAAATTTGGAAAAGCAAGTATCATATTCTTTTCACAAAAACCTGCTACTTCGTGTTGCTCTATCATATAAAATATGAACAAAATACATTTAAGTTTGTGGCTGTAACTTTTAAAAATGAGGAACAGTTCAAGGGGTATAAATACTTTTGCAACCCACTGTATTTGTTTTTGGGAGTACTTTTTCTTTTACTTAACAAAATTATATATTTTTGTCCTACTAGAGGACTTGCTTCTAATAATGCTTTGCAATACTTAAAATTTCAAAGTATTACTGCCTGTGTTACACATACACACACATACGAATGGCAGACCTCAGCACAAACCTGGAAAAAACCTGCACTGCTGTGATCCATTATCACCCCGTGATCACTTTCTAAGATTCCAATGGCCAGAGAGAGCAGCGATGATCGGACTGGCCCACAGGTGAGCAGGAAAAACGTTCTCTTTGCCCCTGGGCAGGATGGGCCTTTGAGCATGGCAGGCTTGTGACTGCTTTTAAGGAAGAGGGACAGAGAAAGAAAAGCAAAAAGTAAAAAGTCATGTACAGTAGCTGTAGGGTGGGCCTAAAAAATTCTCCGCTAGTGAGCCCCATCAACTCTTATTGTAGACCTCAAGAATCAACTCCAGGAACCCCAGTCTAATACTGAAGGAAGCCTCTCCCTCTGTTGAACTCTTTAGATGCTACATCTAAATGGTTAAACTACTGAGATCCCCCCTGATCTTGGGGGTACACTTGACAATACCTATGAGGTCAATATATCATTTGTCATGAAGAAGTTAAAGGGGTTTTCTCATTATGCTGTTTTACAGAGTCACTGCAAGCTTCAGACTCACACTTCCTGTTCAGGCTTTGGTTCTATAGCAATGATTGGCATATCAGCTCTGTTATTCCTAGCTTATCTTGGTAGAGTGCAATGACTGATGGATGTTTGCAAACAAGCTCTAAAGGGTTGAAGCTTGTCAGTTAGTAATGTAAATGAGTTTCTGCATTTAAAGATAAGACAGTAAAGAGTGAGTCATCATCCTAACCACTTCTTAAGCCTGTAAGAGCAGATAGAGGTGGTGGGTAAGCTTGTGCAAAAGAAGAGATAAGATCTACTCCAAACTCTAAAGAGAAGCAAAATTGGAACAGCAAAGTATTTAATAGTCTTTATTTACTTTGTCTACATGTTTAAAGCTAATCATTGAAATGAGAATACCTATTTAACTGCTTTTAAAAGATTTTTTTTTTTTATTAAAAAATTGATTTCTTGGATAACCATTAGTCCTTCTAATTCAATAGCCACAAGGCAAAAATGAAAATGCATGTATGTAAGTGAGCAGTAGCATAACATATTACAAATACCCTGGCCCAATTAATATGTCAACACTTTATTAATTTAAGATCCCAATATTTTACATGCCATGTTTTCACATTTACCAGTATTTAAATAAACAGTAAAAATTAACTGAAAACTCCATCTTTTCCTGTGTTTTAATAACCTTGGATGACATTAAGGTTCCATTGAGGAAAATTGTACGTTTGAGTAAAAACATTTAGAGTCCTACTGAGATAATTTGTAAAGCAGACAATAGTCTCTCACATCCATCATTTTAACTAGTCTCTTTCTATTGGCATGCACTTAAGGAATTACAAGCTAAACTAGTGCTGAAATGATAAACTTAACTGATACCTATAGCATAAACTGCCATGTGGAAAGTGAAGAGCAAGAAGGTTATGACTAGCTATAAAGAATAAGGATGGTAATAATTAAAATACAATACTTTGCCAATATGACATATGGCATATTTTACATCTTTTCCTATCCTGCTGCTTTATTTCTTCCTCCTATACTGCTTTTCCTCTGTGATCAGATGATGAATTCTATTTTATTATTACATTAGTATTGGCTTTTAAAAATTTATATATTCAGTGAGGACCCGTGACATCTGATATGTCTTTTTTTGTAAATCCTTGTGTTCGCTGTGAAATAACAATTCTGGAGCATCTTCTCTTAGGCTAGGGCCACACAGTATAGGACAAAAAACTCACAGAAAACCAAATCATAAAACCATTCATAAAACTGATTTTTTTTGTCACAACCCCCCCGAAAAAACAACCTTTTTTTGTTCGCCTTTAGTTTTTTGTCATGTTTTTTGTCATGTTGTGTGGCAATTTTTGGACATTTTTTGATCTGTTTTCAGTCAGTCAGTCAGTCAGTTTTCTAATGTATGCACAATCTTAAACCCCTTGGACAGTTTTTCAATGTAAATGCACCAGAAAACATGACAGAAGACACCCAAAACCCGCCCATCAGTTTCCATTGACTTCTGTAGTACTTTTTCCGCTTGATGCTGTCGGTTTTTACAAGAAGTTCCTAAAACTGTCGGCACCATAAAACGAGCAGAAAAAAGAACGACTTGTGTAGACTACTTTTCGTTTTTTGTATTAAAGTCTATGTGCTTGTTAGTCCACCGAAAATCCAACAGTTTTTGTGTGCTGTGTAGATATAGCCTTATAACTCTGTGTTGTGCTGTTGTGCAAAAAGCCCCATTTGTCTCATAAATTTGAATATTAACATCCTTGTTATAAATATTCACAGTGTTTAAAATCCATTTCTTTACTTTTTGCACACCAGAAAGGAGGATAAAATATCAATGATATAAATAAACAATTATAATTAACACTCAGAGGATGCAAGATGAGCATGTTCTACCTGAATGCCAAGCAATTGACACAGTAGGACAATCATACTCAACAATAAATCTGGTGGAATCTGTCCCTTTGTAGTTTGTCACCGGTTTGATTGAAAATTTGGATTTGGGATGTCCTAAACGGATATTTTTTCACTTTGACTATAGCCTTAAAGCTAGTTTTAAGCCTGACTGTAAACCAAGCCCTAACTCTAAGGCTATGTTCACACGACATAATTGTGGGTCATACAGTACGTCCCGCAATCACGCCAGGTGTTTGCGAGTCGCGAATAAGTGACATGTCACTTATCTCCCCGGGCGTACATACGATCGTATTGTACGCCTGGGGAGAGGAGGCGTAATCCATAGTTCTCTATGAGAACTGTGGATTACCGTCATTTTGGAGCGCATCTCGCTCGTATTAGAGCGCAAATACGACGTGAAATGCGCGCCGAAATTTGCCCATGTGAACATACCCTAAGGCTTGGTTAGGTTAGGATTTTTTAACTGGTCTGCAGGGCTTAATTTATCCTGAAACAAAGCTGGCTGATTCGGGTCCAATTTAACTTTGGCCCGAATCCAAAACATAACATTTTATAGCAAAACGCAGATGTCAATACTGAGATCCCTGTGATGTGATCCAGGCCCATACCTAGTATGGGTAAACAGCCCAGCGTCCATTTGTTACTACGGTATACAGGCTATACTGTTGGCATAACGATATATGGCAGAACATTATAGTTAAAAGATCAAAACCAAAATAAGAAGTTTCACCACTGGATAAAAAAAAAATATTTAACAAATACAATGTGTAAACTTTATTACATTTAAATCCCGAAACACTGAAAAATATACACATATTTTGTATTGTCATGACCATAACAAGCTGTTCAATAAATTTGTAACATCATTTATGGTGATCAATGCATGCCATAAAAACTGTATTGGAATTGCTTGTGTGTTAATACTCAATAATAGGAAAAACAAAATTATCAGGTAAGTTCACCAAGTAAAAAAAAAATATATATATATATCAAAAGGTCCGGTCACTGTATAGATTATACAAAAATGTCACCAAAGATTTGACACTACAATAACACTATTTTCTGCACTATAGATTAAATCTCCATATGGCCTCAATCTGGGCTACAGTTATTGATTCAGCTATTCGACACTATCTCTGACCTTATTAAAATGAAAACAGCAAACAGTGAAAGGTTGATAAATCACTTCACAAGAGATTTTATATTGTCCAGGTGTGCGTAAAAAGGATAATTTTTTTCTTTGCACAGAAATAAGAAAATGCTGATCCTATAGAATCTTCTGGTACAGAGTTATACAAGGCTGAATAAAAAAGTTCATGGGAAGTATGAACTTATATCTAAAATCTCTAACATATTTATTGTAAAATGTTACAATAACTGTCAAAGAGGCATCTGTTAATACAGTGGGCACAGAGAGTGCTGCCATCAATTGAGGATTGGCAGTACTGCCGTCTGGGGCCCTGAACAGATAGAAATGGGGCAGTTGATATTGTGCAAGACAGACACTAATAATAGGCTGGGGCTCAGATGCTTCAGCTATATGTGGCC
The DNA here is from genome assembly GCA_025379985.1 of Phyllomedusa bahiana. Taxonomy (NCBI): domain Eukaryota; kingdom Metazoa; phylum Chordata; class Amphibia; order Anura; family Hylidae; genus Phyllomedusa; species Phyllomedusa bahiana. The sequence goes on from JAODAL010009328.1 coordinate 76,090, forward strand.
ATAAAAACAATTTTAGAAGTATATGTGACCCAAAAGCCAAAATCATATGTTAAAGCTTACATTCCATATATGCTATTACAACACCCAAACATTATATTAACTCATGGCCAATTTTTTTTTTTACTGTAATTGGGGTTGCTTTTGCATTGTGTCCATAGGTGTACACCCCACTCAATGTATGGGATGAGTTATCAACCTGTGTTGCCATTTTGAGATATTTCAGGTATTTCTGTTTTTCTGAGTGTTTTATTTTTGTGTTAGGGGGGCATACCTTTATGTATGTCTGGTACCACAGTAGGAGGTTTAATTAATAAGGAGGAAACAACTATGATACCCACTAATCAAAACTGTTATCCCATATAGATACAGTTTATAAAGAAATCCTCATGCAACAATTATTGCCCTCCCCCACCCCAATGGTGGAGGCGTGATACAACCTTTCACCACATTGCCATCAATCATGCACAAGCTAATTTTAAGGAACCAAGATTTCCGTGAATGATCCTTATTGCATTTCCATTTAAAAGGGTAATGTTTTGGCTATCTACACTACAAAAATAAAGTTGTCTACCTATGAATTCCTTAACTTAAAGGAGTTGTCTCACTATAGGTTTTCAGCCTACTGCAGTATGACTGGCACCATAGGATTTTTGAATTCAAGGGTGTGCTTCTTGTCTGCCTCTTCTCCTCCCCCTTTCCTCCTCCCCTCAGCACACAGACAGCTCTCCTCCTCTGACTGCAGTAACTTCTATACTGCAGGCGGAGGGCGAGGGGGTTTGCTGCCAGCGTTAACCCTGTGTGTGCCTGCCTAGGTCTGCTGCAGGCTGTTCCCTGCTGGATCGGCTGCACTGTGCTGCTGCTGTGGCCGAGCTCTTGCTCCTCCTCTCCACAGAGTCAGGAGACAGCAGGGAGAGGACTGATCTATGAGTGGCTATGGAGCCAGAGGTCTGTGAAGCTGTGTATGCTAATAGCAGAGCGGGGGGATGTAAGTGTTCCTATACCCCCTGCTTAGCATACAAATCTCCACGGACATCTCAAGCAACAGCAAACAAACCCTGTTCTGTGCTGTCCTCCCATCAGGACACAGGGCAGCTGTGAAGTGTGTTACTATAATCACGATGTGTCACTAATACAGCAGAGCAGGGAGGGATATGAACCGTTCACATGCCCCGCTGATCTGTTCTATTAGTATAGTCAAAGCTCCACAGACACATCATGATTATAGTTACACACTTTACAGCTGTCACATCGTACTGACCACAGATCAGCCTCCCCTCTGCTCTCCTTAATCTGTGTAGAGAGCAGGAGGGAGCAGGCACGCACAGGGTTAATCCAGGCAGCGCAGCTACACAGACACAGAAGCCCTCCCCCTCTCCTTCCCTCCCCTACAGAAGCATCACAAGTGGCCTCATACTGTCTAGGAGGGGCTCTGTGCTCCGACCTGCATTGAGAAGCTGATGATGTCACCAGCACTGGCAGCCAGTGAGATAACAATCAACAGATCAGTGGCTATAGTGATTTGAGGAGCTGATGCACTCCTACTACCAGGGATAACTCAAAATCAGTAGGACATTTGTAATGAACATGTATTGCAAAGCTGCTTGTTTTTTAAAGATCTTTTAATTAAAACCCAATCATTGTAGCGAGACAACCCCTTTAACCTTTAATAAATATACAAAATGATTGGGAAAGTATATAAGTGACTATTTCTGTAAAAATTATAGGCATCAAGTACTAAGATTTTTTGTCTTTGATAATTGTTTACATCTTGATATGTCTTAGGTTCTGGTTGGGGTCGCTCTTATCAGGGCGGTTACCTCGCTTTTTGATAGGTAAGCTATATGTATTTAGGATTATGGTGTATGTTTTAATACATATTTATGAAAGGTTAAGTTTTAGGAATTCATAGGTAGACAACTTTATTTTTGTAGTGTAGGTAGTTCTTATTGTGGAGTTGTTGCCATAATATGTTGAGGTGTTGTTCTGACCGCTAAATAGGGATAAAAGTCTGTACTGTAATGTTTTGGCTATGCAGGGTCTTTGTCATGCCAAAAAATGAAAGTCTTGCATAACCAAAATATTGCCCTTTTTAATGGGGTAAAATAAAACACAGATCATTTACTAAAATCCTGATGCCATGGAATTTGCTCATCCTTGTTCTTAATAACAAGTCAGATTTCAGGTTTTCATTTTCAAAGAAGGGTTGCAAATGAAATAAATGATTGGCTGCTGTGGCTAGCATTAATAATTATTATGCATTAGGCCCTCTTTCTAGTTTAAATGGGTTTTCTAGGAATCTTTACAAGTTTTATGTTTCCTGAAATATGAAAAAAATAAATGTATACTTACTTTACTGATAATTCTCATTTTCTCATCATTACTTTTTTGGGTCCTATGGTGCATGATGATTGTCATCCATAGTAACTGCATATCATGTGACTGCAGGGATCAACATTTTGGGCGGCATGTATGAAATTAGGCGTTTAAACACCAAATTTCACGCGCATAACAATAGCCAAGAATTATGCTCTACATCGGGTCATAAATCAGGCACATTCAAACGCTATGACAACATTTCTGACTCAGGTATACCACTTTGAAAGTGCTCTACCTGTTCCAGCAGTGATGCGTCTAGAATTGCCGTACTGAAGCTATAAATCTATAGCTTTGTACGGTTCTAGTGTGCCCTACCTCCCGAAATCAGACACATTACAAAGTGCTGCTTACGCTTTTTAATGCGCCTGATATTGGCGTACAGGCCGTTTAAAAATGTAGCGAACAGGGCTGTGCTGTATATCAGGCTGAAAAGACGTCAGATTTCTGGCGCAGCCCCGTTCATACAGGCCACCCTTTGTTCTTAAGGTGTTTGTACACATTAGGCAAATGTTGTCTATCCATCTACTATGGGTGTGAGTCTGCACTCTCTCTAATAATGGTTGTTGTCAGCAGATATTGAGGAACAGAAATATCAGAAGTGATGGATTTTTAAGAATTTTCAGTGGCTTATTTCCATGGAAAACATGTTTGCTTGATTGAGAGTGCATGCATATGAAGGAGTAAGAATAGATAGATATTGGCCAAATGAGTGTTTGGCTGATAGTTATCTAAACTGTATGGGCAACTTTTGTGATGCCATTTTGTCATCACAATCAAAGGTATACAAGATTTTGAAAGGTGAATGAGCTAATAAAGTTAAAAAAGACCTTCATGTTTGACTCATTATTCTGCAGGTTAGGGGTATATTGAATAAAAAAACAAAAAAAAAAACACCTTTAATAAGTGTAAATCACAACAATTTTTAAAGGTGTGTTGCCATTTAGGAATATCCGCATGGCAGGTCAGCTCATAACTAGTCACGAGTCGACTATGTTACAGAAAGAGAAAAGCGGCGCTTGTGACCGTCCTCCATATTCATTTGTTTGAAAGTTCTGAAAGAAAGCCGAGCACACTCACTCAAAACCTTGTAATTCAATATTTCTCATTAGTGATTGGCTGGTAGCTTAATCAAAATACAGTTTGCCAAAGGCAATTAATTACCATCATTTTACCAATCCCCACCCTAACGTGTCTCAAACTAAAACTTAACTTTTATTAAACTGCTTTAACTACCTATTCAATATATTGAAATATTAAAAAAGATTGGCTTGGCTATGATGTTGACCCTAGATTCTGATAATTATAAATTTGTCCTATGTCTGCCCCCCCCTCCCCCACCTTGTTTTGCCACCTAAGCTCGTGTCCTCAGGGGTTAACGGGGCGATAAGCCGATCTATTTTAATATACTGAATAGGTAGTAAAAGCACTTTAATAAAAGTTACGTTTCAGTTTGAGACAAGTTAGGGAGGTGATTGGTAAAATGATGGCATTTAATTGCCTTTGGCAAACTGTATTTTCACTCACTCAAAACACCCCTTTAAATGCAGATTTTGGTAGTGCAACTATGCTAATGCCCTTTTTTATTTGCCTCAGTCTTTTGTACATATTTACAACGAAACAGTTAAAGGGGTTGTCTCACTGCATTGATTCATCTCACCTCAATCCTGTTTTTAGTTTTTTTTTGAAAATTTAGGGGCGTGTTTTTCTGGTTTCCTAGGCTGCAGTAGAAGCCCGGGCTGTAGCTATCAACAATGCTTGGAAACCCTTCAGGGGAGATCAACAAGGGTTTTAGCTATAGTGACCTGAGGACTGATGCAGCCCCTACAAGGGGGATTTCTAGGAAATGGGTAGGACCTGTTAAAAGGACATTATTGCAAAATCACTTGTTTTTTCAAGATCTTTAAATAAAAAGCAATTATTGTAGTGAGACAACCTCTTTAAGCATTTAAAATAAATATTTTTTATATTTTTCATTTTAAATTACTATTAATTTTATTAATATTATTTGTTCTATTTTTGAAAATGGAACATGTGTTTCCAACTTAATTATATAACGTATATTAAAAAATAGTAAAAATGTTAGGGTAAAATATAATTTCTAATAATACATAAACAATAACCAATATTGCCAAACATGTCTTCCAAAAAATAAATATTAGCATTTATTGCCTTGTCAGTTTCTTTAAACAACAGCTTGATTTAGTCTAAGGATCTTTGTCTTTTCATCATCAACAATAGGATCGGAAAGAATACATTAGATCTATGAAAAATCTCTTGGGTCTGCTGAGTAGACGTGAATGCTGGTGTTATAGCTAATTAAGATGTTGACTGAGTCCATAAACATTAGACTTCAGCTGACCCTGCTGGATTCTCATATAAATGACAAAAGTCTATTTAGAAGTTATCATGCCAGCTGATGTCTAATTATGGATGGCTTGGAAATGGCAGTTGTGCATTTAGTGTATAAACATATGCCTAACAACGATGCATGTTCTAATTTATCCCTAATGCTCTTATTACCTCTGTGCTGAGTGAACTGATCTTTCTTTCATTCCTATCAAGGGCCCAGTTAGAGAAAGCCTTTGTCTCACATACATGTAACAGGAGTTTTTGACTTGGTTATAGTATATGTATACACAGGTTATAGTACATATGGGTTATTGTGTGACAAGCTGAGGTTTATTGGTTTCATCTACAGATGTAGCAGAACTAAACAGATATCGCACATAATGTTGTCTCACCTTTTTCAATGCTTTTCATGGCCTTTGTTTACAGATCAGAGCAGATAACACAAAAATCCGTGATATCACGGTCAAGCTAGACTCTGCTACATCTGTAGAAACCTGTTTGTGATGTTAGATTTTTACAAGCATCTTCTGATCAGGTTTATTAGTCTGAAGATTGCTGGCAGGGTCCTCTTGTACTGGTATGTCACTCATTTACTTAAAGTTTATTGTACTGGATAGACTTGCCTTTAAGGAGATTTTCCATAAAGTATTGATGTGGGAAGATTGCAAATTAAATAATAAACATTTTCACCATTCATCATTATTTAAAATTCTGTAGCATTTTTGTTTCAACTTCTACCTTAGTGATTCATAGTGTACAGCTTGTCTCTATGGGCTACAACCAGTGACAAGAGCTCCTCAGCCTTTCCATACATGCTCAGACATCACCTCTCCTCTTAAGCAGCTACTGTCAGTCTCTTCCCTGCCTAGTAATTACACACACTCACTGCTGAGCGAGTGTTCAGCCCAAGGTGCTGTCTTTCAACCTCCGTCCACTGTACTTCTTAGTATTTAGTCAAACAGTGCAAATAAAAAAAAGAAACCTTAATAACGTATGTGCATTGAGACATGAAAAAATCCACATTTGGTTGCTGCATGGATTTAAACCTAGGACTCCTGCGCTGAAAGGCAGAAGTACTAACCACTCAGCTACATTGTAGCTACTTACAGCTCTATATATAAACAGATCTGTGTTTGACTAGAGTGAGCACACTGTGAAGAAAGGCATGTTGATGTCAGCCTGCTGGGTCACTTGATATGCATTTCGAACAAATAATACACACCCCCTTTTGAGCATACTAAATGCTGAAGCAGGACAAACCAGATATGAGAAGTCTTTGTGGCAAAAACTCCTTTAATCCCTTTTTTAGATGTTTCTAACCCTAGAATTATTAGCACTTTAAAATATAGGATAATAATATAATAATAATAATTATTATTATTATATTATTATTATTATTTTAGCCAGAAAGAAATAAGGGCTGCAGTCAGGGTAATGTTTATGGCAGGCATGCTTTTTGTGTACAATAGTTATAATAAACAAGAAACAGTTAAATATACAGAAAATGGTTAATTGGGAAGCATTAACATTAAACAGGCTGCACGTGATGAGAAGTTGTGTTTGCTTATTTACATGATATATGTCCTGCCTTGCTGCATACTCATAATAGTACTTTTTAATGTAAAACAAAGCTTTAAGGGGTTTTGCCACAAAGTAAAATTGACATGGGAAGCTTACAAATTAAATAATAAACATTTTCACCATTCATCATTATTAAAAATTCCGCACCGTTTTTGTCTTAGCTACTCCTTTAGTGATCCATTGTTTACAGCTCATCTCCAGGGGATACGACCAGTGCTGAGAGCTCCTCACTCCTGGTCAGACATCCTCAGACATCACTTGTCCTCTCAGGCAGCTACTGAGTGTTCAACACCAGGTGCTGTCATTCTACTTCCATCCTCTGTACTCCTCAGTAATTAGTCAAACAGTGCAAATAAATTAAAAAAAAGAAACCTGAATGAGGTGTGTGCACTGACAAAGAGAAAAAAAAAATCCACAGATTTCGTTCCTGCAGGGATTTGAACCTAGTACCCTTGTGTATGGAGGTAAAAACTTTACCTCTGAGCTACAATATAGTTACACACAGCTCTATACATAAACAGACCTTTATTTGACTAGAGAAAGGCCTGGTGATATCATCCTGCTGGGTCACATGATCTGCAATTCAAACAAATCATACACACCCCCTTCTGAGCACACAGAGCTGAAGAGCTGGATGCAGGAGGTATGAAATGAGATTGTGGCAAAACCCCTTTAATGATCATATTTATTTGTCACTGTTACTTAGGATAATCTGTTTCACCCATTTTTACCCCTCTTTATAGCTTTATGGGCAAGTTCTATCATATAAAGAGGACCTGTGGAAATTCCCTACATGTCTGTTTTAATAAAGAATAGTATTCACCATAAAATCACTTGAGTTCTCAAGCATCTTTCCTGAAATCTGTATGTTATTCCTCTTAGAAATTTATTATCAGTCTTTCCAATATGTGTTACCAGTCAAGGGTGCTACCCTGCTTAGTCTGACTTTGTCCAATCAGTGCTGACAGAGCTAGTGTGTGCAGCGAAAACCCCTCATGAAAATTGGAATCGTACCACCCAGCTGACAGATTCAGTTATACATTTTTAGGAAGAATAACAAATAACCAATTTCTGTACCCCAATTTAACCTATTAAAAGCCACTCAAAGATTTGAGTCTGTAAATGAACATTTTCAACAACTGCATTGATTTCTTAATGGCCTTTTGCTTAACATGTTCTGTCACCAAATTCCATCAACAAAAACCTTTAAACGAAGCCAGATGTTTAACTACTCTACCATTTTGGAAATTCATATAGATTCATGGTTACATACTCTACGGCCTCGTTCACACGGCTTATTTCAGAACGTATTTACAACGGATTTCCGATGTAAATACGTTCTGAAATCAGTTGAAAATCAGTTGCAAATAAGTGTCACTAAGTGTGGCACGTATTTGTAACTGATTTCCCGACGGATTCACCATCTACAATCATTGTAGGTGGGGGAATCCGTCCGGAAATAATTGACATTGTCAATTGTTTTTCCGTCCGGATTGCCGTCGTCAATCCGCGGCGGCAATCCGGACGGAAATTTTGCGTCGTGTGAACGACGAGCCGTATTTTCTATTGAAATCAATAGAAAATAGGCTGTGACTTATTTTGGACGGATTTGCCGACGGATTGACGATCGTCAATCCGTCGGCAAATCCGTCCGATATAAGCCGTGTGAACGAGGCCTACCACTGTAATATATCCACATGCATTTTGATCAGAAGATCACATTTAGGTAGATTACCCATTTCAATAAGTAATACTTATATTTGTTTTGTCAATTTTGGTAGACTCAAATCCTGAAATCTGGTCTGCACATATATGTACATGTATACACAGTCACATGTCCATTGTATTTAATTCCTACCTGACATTTAAAGTATATGTACATCATGAACAGAATGCACTTTCCACAAATTGCCTGGCAGTGACTAGCAGCTGGGTGCCTACAGTAATGACTAGTATGGGACATACCTCCAATCCTGATCCTTTAACCTGTTAGACGTCAACAGCAACTGCAGCATCTATATGGTCTGATAGAGTGAAGGGTCTTTCCTTCATCCCCCAAGCAATGTTACTGCACAGAATCAAAGGGTCTTATTTACCCCAAAATGATAACACTAAAAACATGAAATTATCCTTCAAAGAACAATGACCTCAGCTTCAAAACAATGTGGAGCCAAAAAACATTCTAACAAAATATGTGCTTCAAAAACCATGTACTGCTCCTTCTCATCTGAGCTCTGAAATGTGCCTAAACAGCAAATTACAACCACTTATGGGGTATTTTACTACTTTTCAGAATACAAATAACAACTTTTGGCTTACATTTTCTTTACTACTTGTGAAAATAAAAGCTATTGAGCTAAAACTACCCCCACGCTGTTTAACCCCTTAGACGCCACGGGCTCCCGATTGCTTAACATGGCAGCTGGAAGCCTTGTGCTACATTTCAGGGGTAGTGCTCCTCTCATAGCACCCTCGAAACGTAGCACCTTTGGACACTACAGACATGACCAGGCTGTGAGTAGGCTGTCTCGCCCTAATCTGATGAGGATGTGCTTTGTCCGTGGAAAGCGGCTGCTTTAACTCGCCCTACCCGATGTAAGAGGAGGCGCTTTTTGAAACAAGTGGTGATATCAACTACATATCTGGACTTCAGGTCATGTAAGAAATATATGCAAAGCTGTTATTTGATGAATATTCATGTGCTAATTGGATAAAGTTATTAAAGCAACAAAGAAAACGTTATACGTGGTGGATGATATTAAATTGAATGATGCTCATACTCAGCAAACACCTAATTCTCATTATATGCGCTCTGCTACTATGTATGCATATTGTCTACAGCATTAAACCCTCAGCAGTGTGCCAGCTGGTGAAGCAGGTGAATAAAGCATCCATGCCACACTATACAAACTAATTATAATAATGTTAATATATCACAGATGACTTGACATGTTCAATATACGGAGCTGTGAAGAAGACAAAGAGGACTGCATTCATTTTAATACATTGATTGCTCATCTGTCTAAGTAGTAGATCCATGATCCATAAATCCACTGCTATAAGTAACTGAAACATGAAGGTTGAACACTTATTTATTAGGTTGATGACAAGTCTTAGATTAATTTCAAATGAGTTCAGCACTTACTAAGATGACCTTCAATATTGAAAAACACCCATCCATATGTTTTCCAATGTATGAATACACTTATGATAAAATGTATACAACAACCACATGAATACCTGCCGAAAACAATAATAACATAATAATCATTTCGTATAGAAATGAATGTAAATCATTAAACAACATAAACAGGAAAACAACAACTGCATATTGAAAGGGCAATCCTTCTATAGTACGTTTTTACTAATTAACACCATGAACTGAAACATATTCTGATTTATTTTTTAATTGTAGATTATCTGGGCAGCCATATTGCCAAAACTGCTGATTTGATTTGTGAAAAGAAATGTCAATCAGAGAATGACTTCTTGACTTAAATGGTAGAAGGTTATGCACATGCTATGCTGTGTGTCATGTACAGAAGTCACTAAGCAGGGAAGATCTGAGCTATCTCTATCACCTGCTGTCACAGATGTGATCCTATGGTATTTACCTCCAGCTTTATTATAGTGGTGTCACCTTTCATCGTAATCCTTCCCTGTGATAGCAATAAGATGACTGCTGAAAAGTCATCGCTACAGTACAGGAATTATCAGCATACTGTATTGTGAAGCTCAGAGCTCAGTGTGAAAACTGCAGGATGTTAAGATTTCTTTTTAATATAAAATACCATGGAAAATTAAAATAAATATCATCCAAAAATAACCATTTTCTAATGTTGGATCCTTTTTTAATAAATAACTCCATGTATATCTACTATAATAGGCCTACACATCAAACCGCCTGCATGTGGACTGACTAGGTACCTCTGACAGTCTGCAGAGGCGGACAAAGGTGCCATGGCTTATGTAAATATCACTGCCTCAAAATGGGCGTTACCACGTGGGTTTGGGGCAGGCTGAGGGAGTCCAGCCCCCACACTCTGCAATGTTGTGCAGGTCTGTACTACAGCAAATTAGTACAGATCTCTAGAAAGCAACCCTAAAGTAAGGAGTGTTGGATGATATGTAGTGTTGATCGTACCGTTCTAGAAAAGTTAAGTTCTAGTAGAACGTCTTGAATTTTTAGAACTTGAACCAAACCGAACATTTTACTGTTCGTTCGAGTACAGTTCTAGTTCGACACGCCATTTTCAGATTATTTTTCAGCGACTTTTTGCACTTTTGCCGTCCATCCAATCACCTTTCTGCACTTTTGGCAACCATCAAATCAGTGCAGAGCACATAGAAGTGTCAAAAATGTAATCGCTGAGGTGCAGGGCTCTCATTGGCTGCTAAAATCACATGATCATGTTATATATATTTCACTGTATTGCCTTGTGAATGGCATTTTCTGCTCACTCTCTGTACTGTACAGACTGCTCTTAGTTAGTTAGATAGTATTTTCCTCCCCATAGACAGCAATAGGTAGGGAGTTTGGTATTGTTGGCTGCATCTTTCCCACATCCAGAAGCTGTTATTTGGTGACATTTGCAGGCTCACATAATGCCTAACTCTCATATACATGGATCTATATTATACTGAGTGCTTGGATTAGCTAAATCATACTCAGTGCCCGAAAGTTCTGTTTTTGCAGTTTTGGGGATTCAGTAATTGTATAACACACCGTCTCCAAATCTCCTATGTGTCAAAGGGGCTTTTGGGCCCCCTCAGGATGCAGGGCTCCATAGCAGCTGCTACCGCTGCTCCTCCTATAGCTATGCTATAGCTGCAAGCTGTCCTCATCTTTTCAATTAGCCATTGAAAGGAATGAAGTATCACAGCCTCTCAATTTTTTTCTGTTACTCTTAGAGCCAAATTTTCTTTCACTAAGTTGTTCCACGTATCCAGTTTACTGTTATGGATGGTAACTACAGCTTCTCCTCACCTGTATAGGTATAAAATTAACTAGAATGTCTTCTCCCATAGACTTTTGATGGGGTTCGAGTTCTAGTTCGAATAGAACCTCGAACCGAACACACTGAAGTTCGAGGTTCTAATCGAACTAGAACTTTTTACTGCTCGCTCATCTTAGTGATGTAGTAAGCAGGTGTCAAGCAGAATTGTTATATTCATTCTAGAGCAGCATAAACAGTAAGTCTGCAAAATGCAAAAAATGGATCTCTCTATCAGCATCCATGGAATTATATACACATTAGTGGTAAGACCAATGTTTTTGAGCGCTCTTTTGAATAGGAAAAGAAGTTAAAACATTTATTAAAAAAAAATCAACCTGTCAGTCACGTATAATTTAGAAACATAGGGGGACATGTATGAAAGTGCTGCCACCTCAACAGTCATCCTTCTCAGTAAGTTAGTGTAGCATTCGTCAGTATGTTTGAAAGTGTTTCACAGCACTTTCTAAATGTGTGCTGTTGCGAGACACATTTATGCACCAAAAATTGACGCATAGACTGTATGTGTCACAATTTGTCTCAGCCTCGCCACTATGAAATTGATATGGATTGGTACGACAGTTTTGGACCACATTTTTTCGTGACATATTTAAAATGTACGAATCTGCTGCAACACGCCCCTGTAGAATTGGCGCTTCTAAAAGTGTCAGGTCTGTAACAGAATGCACCAGATTTTGCCATAGGACAGTTCAAACATCTGTCAGAAAGGGCTACAACAAGTTTTTTGGCTCAAAACATGGCAGAAAACTGGTGCAGTCCCATTCATACTTATCATTCATAGATTTAGGTGGTTGTATGTTTCATAATAAACTCACCAAAAAGGGACAAAATAGACTTAGGTGGTTTACATTTTTTATAATAAACTTACCGAAAAGGGGACAAAATAAATACCAATAAAACTGAACACTAAACTAAAAAAGATCCAATACTAAAATTTAGCTCCTGGTTTAATATATTAAAAGTCAATGATCAGAAAAGAAATAATTGTAATTCACCAGCACCATAGAAATGGTACGCTGGCTGGTTCATTGTCATAAGCCACGGCACCGATTTTGTCCGCGGCTTACCTTTGTGACTTCGTGTGGCTTTCTTCTGCTTTCCTGCTGAAGCTCTGTCACTTGGTGTGGATATCAATGTCTGCTTAGGTTGTTCCCTACCACATGTAAACTGTTCCTTTTTTATTTGAAGGGCCAGTGCCCACTGCTATGCCAATAGAGGAACTTTGGTGGTTATTTAAAGATACTCTTCTGTCTACTTCACCATAGCTCCAAGGTGATGGTTACCGAATGTCATTCTAGGTTAGAGTTACAGTTAGGATTAGCAATAGGGTTATATAGAAAACTTGGGTATCAGTTCAAGCAACACTAGTCTTTATCATTACTCAGACCTTACCCAGCACTCCTTCTCATGCTCTTTCCAGCTCCAGACCAAGACATTTCAGTAAGTTAAAGAGACAGAGCTAATAAATCTTTTGATTTCTGTTGAGTCATACCATCTCTAAGTCATTTTTTCTACTTGTTTTCTTAAGACCATGTTAGCAAATACTATAACTGAAAACTCCTACTACTACTATGAAAACTGTCTAGGTCTAAAACTCACTCTGTTGCCGTAGCAAGCTATCAGAGCGCCCCTCTAATTTCTCCAGAGCACTATATAAAATGAGAGGGGCGTTCTGATTGGCTGTTATGGGCAACAAAGTGAGTTTTAGACCTAGATCGATTTCATACATGTGGCCCCTAGAGTTTTACCATTTGAAGGATCCAATTTTTAATGCATAGTGATACACTTTAATAATTTTTATGAAAATTTTATTATAAATATAATTAAAAAATCAACATTTTTAATGTCTACATTGCACAAAATAATAAAATAATATTTAAGTTGTAGTGTAACATACATTTAGGAACCAGTCAGGTAATCTTTTGGGCCAATATAGTAAGTTTTTTAAAGCAACTCTACTTCCCATGTGAAAAAGAGGAACATTCAAAGACCAAAGAGGGACAGAGGGACATGGGTTAAAAAGAGGTACACTTGGGAGGTTTGCTAAAGACTTTTAGTATTTATTTTACTTTGTTTATCTTTATGCTTCATTTTATCATTTTAATATGTCTACCTTTTATGTCCATTGATTACTCTGCATACATAATTTAGTATTTGGCATTAACTATAATTCATTGATGTGCAACAACAGTTGATGATACGGACAGCAAACAAAACTTCATACAGGTAATATGAAGCATGTATTAAAAATAAATGTAGCGGCTTACCAATAGAGGATGGACAGCAAGAAGGACAACGACAAGGGTATGGATGGAAATGAAATAATAAATTACTTGACTCCAGAAGCAAGACACCAAAGAAAATTTGACCCGAAGAACTAACTTTTCCTAATTCTGTCCCTAAACCGTCCCTAAAACCAGATCCCAATTCCCCAATGTCCCTCAACTATGCTAACCATAACCAAAACAGCACAGAACTACCAATGAGAACTCAGGTATAGAACATACTAAAAAAACTGACATAGGGCAGACCGTTAGCAACAGAGAACTTAAGACAAAAGGGCTCTAACTTACTGGGCAAAGAAGACTAACTAAAACAGGACATTATAGGACTAAATGCTAGAAACAGAAAGCAAGCAGCTCACAAGACAAGCTCTCAACAACAGTATACTCTGCGCCAACAACCAAGTGAAGCTCAGCTTTATTGAGAGCTAGCAATCAACCATTTCCAATAATTCTTCTCTCATATACAGCATGGTCATCTGGTAGTCCTGAAATTTGTTTGCATAACAATTGCTTGCTTTATCAGATCTAGTAAGCAGAAGAAAATAAAATGGCAGGAGGATTCAGCCACATTATTTGAACCCAGTTTTCTTTTCTTATTGACACTTATAAGCACAGCATTGTTGGTATATAAATGATGTTATGAGTTTTTAGAGTTTCAAAGAGTAGAAAAAGGAATGAGAATACCTAGAGGTAGATGAAGTACTACACTACATAGGCAGGTACATATCTCACTTATTCTTTAAAATAATCTGTTTGGCTAGAGACATAAAACACTCCATAAACAGATGATACTCTTAACTGCAAGGCAGCATAGGATTTCTAACCCCTCTAACGTGTATTTTATATTGTATGCACCGAACTTCATAAATGAACATGTTTACAGTACTTTTCTGGGATTAGACACAACTGAGACAGGCATGTGCCTTCATCAAAAGTTATAGAAGTCAAAGTTATAATGTCTATTATTATAGTGTACTGTATATAATAATAGCAGTGAAGTAACCTTTCCTCAGAGGTACACCTGTGTCATATACATATAATTTATGATAAATTATGCGTTGTTCACTTATGTCAAAGTCTTCTTTAAAGCGAACCATTCATTTCCACATAACAGGGGAAGACATGTAATGAGACTAAAACAGAGCTCATGAATACTAGTCACACAGTGTATAATCTCAACAGATCCACAAGATGCATATTGGTTTATTGCATGGACACACATATGGAAAGATCAATTAGAACATTTACCACAAATCCTGATTTTGAGTATTCCATTGTTTTTCATTTTCTGTATTTCTGCAAACAAGCTAAATTCTTTTAAAAATGTTGAATGACAAGTAACATTTAAGAACAAGAAAGGGGCTTAAAAAGTCCAAGTAGCCAGCACCATTTCTTAAAATAAATCCAAAACTTCTTTATTTATAATTCCATCAAAAGATGTAGATATCCAAGTGGTCAGACAGACTGACACGTTTCGGGTAAGAATCCCCTTATTCCCGTTGGCCAGCGGGAGTTGCTGTGCACCCTCACATCGTATGTTGGCTTAATCACAGGTGAGCCAGTTGGATTTGTTCTTTGAACACAGTGGATAACAATTATAGGGGTCTTCGCATTTTGTGTTTCCAACAGACAGCCTCAAGTCTGACTGCCTTTTGGAAACAGGAAATGGGAATATCTCTTCTCTATATGCATTTTTTCAGAACTATTACGTCATCAATGCCTGAAAGGTGCGAGCCCACCATCCTGCGCTGCTAATTACCGACCAGTCTCTAACCTTCCCTTTATCTCTAAACTCCTGGAACACTTGGTCTACTCTCGCCTAATCCGCTATCTCTCTGCTAACTCTCTTCTTGACCCTCTGCAATCAGGTTTTCTGCACCCTACACTGCACAGAACCAGTCTCTAATGATCTGCTCACTGTTAAATCACAGCGAAACTACTCGTTGTTGCTTCTTCTGGATCTCTCTGCAGCATTTGACACTGTTGATCACCACCTCCTCCTCAACATGCTCAGCACCATTGGCTTCCAGGACACCGCTCTCTCTTAGTTCTCATCCTACCTCTCTAACCGCTCCTTCAGTGTCTCATTTGCAGGTTCTACCTCCTCTCCTCTTCCTCTTGCTGTTGGGGTCCCTCAGGGATCGGTTCTTGGACATCTCTTCTTTTCACTCTGCACAGCCCCCTTTGGACAAACCATCAGCAGATATGGCTTCCAGTACCATTTCAACACTGATGACACTCAACTATACACCTTCTCCCAAGACATCACTCCTGCCCTGCTGCAAAACACCAGTGACTGTCTGTCCACTGTCTCGGACTTAATGTCCTCTCTCCAGCTGAAACTAGACCTCACTAAAACCAAACTTCTGTTCTTTCCGTCATCTGCTAACCAACCCCCATCTGCTTTTTCTGTCTCAGTGTGTGGTACCACCATAACTCTGAGGCAACAAGCCCGCTGTCTTGGGGTTATACTAGATTCTGATCAGTCCCCTATATCCAATCCCTTGCCCGCTCCTGTCACCTGCACCTCAAGAACATCTTCAGAATCCGTCCTTTTCTCACTGTGGAAACAACGCAAACCCTCATTGCTGCTCTTATTCTTTCTCGTCTTGACTACTGTAACTCCTTACTTATTAGTCTCCCTCTTTGTAAACTCTCCCCTCTTCAATCCATCCTGAATGCAGCAGCCAGGCTTGTCTTCCTTTCCAGCCTCTATACTGATGCCTCTACCCTGTGCCGCCCGCTGCACTGGTTGCCCATTCAGTATGGGATACAACATAAACTCATCACTCTCACCCATAAAGCTCTCCACAGTGCTGCACCCACCTATATCTCCTCTCTCATCTCTGTCTACCACCCTATCCGGTCTCTCCGCTCTGCTATTGATATCAGGATTACAATCCTTAATCATCCAAAGCTCCCATGCCTGTCTCCAAGATTTTACACATGCCGTACCGGTTCTCTGGAACATACTGCCACAGGCGATCAGGCACACTCACAACCCTCATAGTTTTAAGAGGGCCTTCAAAACACATTTTCTCAGTCTGGCCTACCAAGATCCCTAGTTGCTAACCCCCACCTGCTATGACACACATCCGTCACTCCCTACACTAGGGCACTCATAGGCACTTATCTGTATATAGATGTACTGTCAGGGTGGCAGGTTCACCAAAATTTTATGTAGACCACCTCCTATTTATGTAACATGGCTGGACCATTGTAAACCTAGCACTTCTTACCCGTCATCTCACCCCTACACACTAACAGATTGTAAGCTCTCGCGAGCAGGGTCCTCACACCTTGTGTCTGATCTGTAAGTAGCTTTTTCTGTATTATGTTTGTTTTTGTTTGTACTTATACCCCCTAAATTGTAAAGTGCTGCAGAATATGTTGGCATTATATAAATAAAGATTATTATTATTATTATTATTTCCACAAATGCATGGCACTAACTACAAGCTCCTAGTGCAACCCAATTAAGGCAGAATGCTCTGACAGGTTAAAAAAGCTAAGCTTAAAGGGGTTTTGCCACAATCTCATTTCATCCCTCCTGCATCCAGCTCTTCAGCTCTGTGTGTTCAGAAGGGGGCATGTGTGATTTGTTTGAATTACATATCATGTGACCCTGCAGGATGACATCACCAGGCCTATTCTCTTTGTAGTCAAAGAAAGGTCTGTTTATGTAAAGCATTGTGAGTAGCTGAGAGGTAATGTTTTTGCTTCACAGCACAAGGGTCCTAGGTTCAAATCCCTGCAGGAACCAAACCTGTGGATTTTTTTTCTCTTTATCAATGCACAGACCTGATTGAGGTCTCTTATTTCTTTATTTGCACTGTTTGACTAATTACTAAGGAGAACAGAGGATGGGAGTAGAATGACAGCACCTGTGGTTGAACACTTGGTAGCTGCCTGAGAAGAGAGGTGATGTCTGCACACGTGCGACCAGGGCTGAGAGCTCCTCAGTCCTGGTCGTATCCCCTGGAGACGAGCTGTAAACAATGGATCAATAAAGGAGCAGCTAAAACAAAAACGGTGCAGAATTTTTAATAATAATGAATGGTGAAAATGTTTGTTATTTCATTTGCAAGCTTCCCACATCTATTTTACTTCATGGCAAAACCCCTTTAAGAAAGCTAATTGAAAGATATACTTGTGATAGTTAGAAACTATAATCTAATTGAAGGAGATATCATCTTACACTAACAGAAAACAGAGCAGAATTATTATTTATATAGTATAAAACTCAGCATAAAGTCAGTGTAAAAGGTTGGCAAATTTATCACAGTGGCTCATGCTGTATGAGGAATTTGGCACACTTTCAACACTGTTATCTAACTTTAAACCACTTATTGGTTGGGTTAGTTTATGCCAATAATTGTGCAAATCTTTTGACACATTTTGTTGGCACACAATTTTAAGCCTCGCCCCTTTCTGTAAAGTTACTCCCCCTTGTCAGCAGTGGTGCAAATAGTAGAACTGGTTTAAGGCATATATGCCAGCTGATCAATAGACGGCATAATTTAAGCAACTGAATTGTGTAAATTTATGATCCATGCATGACTAGTAACCAAAGTCATCTTCTTTCAGGATGCATAGCCAAGGACATAGACAGGAACATTATTTTGGATTGCTTGAACCACTCTGACCTCCCAGCTCAATCTTTATTAGTCATAGTATATTCAATGTAACGGCTTTTATCTATGTAAACAAAATACATAAAAGAGGCTAGATGGCCTCACAAAAAGTCTTTGTGCAAAAAGGTTACATAGCCACAGTCAATTTAGCTAAAGTAATAAATAGCTTGCACAAAAAGAGTGTCTATAGTCCGTCTGACTTGAAAACACACTATAGCTGTGTTTATAAGAGCTTTGTATAACCTCAGGGCAAGTGCAGTTTTTTAATCATGAAAAAAATCATTACTTGTATACATAAGCCATTTGTAGTAAGTTAAGGTAAAAACTTACTGGTATGTATATAGATGTTATAAACTGGCTAACTGTAAGTAACACATGCTAAACATGTGATTCTCTAATGAATATTTACAATAAGGAAGTTCAGATTTTATCAGAAGTTCCCTTTAATAAAAATGATCTCATTAATTTAAAGTGTCTTGTCACCAGGCTGATTTGTCTGTTTCATTTTTATTAGAGAGCGTCCAGGTCCTTAGGAGGGGAGACATTCGGCTTGGGTATGTTGCACCCTCATTGGCACTGCAAAGAGAAGGTAAAGAAGGAAAGGGCAATGAAGGGGCTCTTTGTTTGACTTATGCTCAGAATAAGATTTCTCGTACTGGTTGAGGTACTTGGCTGAATATACATTGGGGCAGATGTATTGGTTCTCTGTATTAATCTGTAGTAAAAGAACAATTATTATTTCAGATGTTCAAAAGGTTAGTGGCATGAGCTGGGGTTTGTTATTGTCAGCTCTAAGACATATTTATCATATTCCTGACCAAACACATTTAATTACTGTCATGCAGCTCAGTGTTTCCTACTATTTGCTAAAAGGCAGGGCTGGAGCAAAATCCCTGCTACTCTGCATACAGTCATTGACTAGTGGTGTAGCTATAATGAGCATAGAATGAACCCGGTCTGTTCTCTTGAATTTAGCTTTAAGCATGTCCTTTAGGCCTCGTTCACACGGCTTATTTTGCCGCGGATTGGCGCCGTACTCCGCGCCGGATTTGCGCTGCAGTACGGCGCCAATCCGTGGATTTAATTAGGTAATCCACTGCTCTCATAGAGAACAGTGGATTCCGTCGCTCCTCCCCGCTCGGCGAATCCGCCGCGGGGGGAGAAAGTGACATGCACATTATTTACGGCGCGGACGCGCCGTAAACAATGCATTGTCTATGGGCCTGGGGAGCGTCGCCCCTGCCGCGCTCCGGCCCCGCCCCCGTACCGCCCCTTATTCACGGCGGATTTGTGAGCGCAATCCGGCTCACAAATTCTCAAATAAGCGCTTGAAAACTTCCTAAAGGATTTTGCCGAGATCAAAGAGGTTTTTACCTCTCAGCTTATTCTGTAGCAGAATGAACAAATATGCTGACCTGGCTGCAAGAGATCGTGCCAAGGCTAATAGTCTCCAAAAAAAAAACAGATAAGAAAGCTCTCCGCTTCCCTTTGCGCAAAGGGCCCGTCCTAGCTCTTTCGAAGTTTTCAGGCCAGTTTAATCTAATAACGCTTTGAAGTAACCAAGGGCTATGTAATTTGGAAGGCCCTTTTAGGCTCTTCTCAGGACTAGCCATATTTTTGTAATCACATATATTTAGAAAAGTGATTAAAAACCCATTTTGGAGGATCCCACGTCAACATTACATCGTGGCAAAACCCCTTTAAGATGCACATAACCAAATAATCAGACATATGTAGGTACAGGGGCGCCCTCAGCTACCTACTTAGATATTCACTGCTTCTTGTTTTGGCTCCTATTATCAGAGAGTGGAGGATGTATTATAATTCATTTCTGGGCTACAGTATGTAATAATACTTTCAGGGGGTATATTGTGTAATATAATTCATTTGTGGTTTACAGTATGTATTATAATGAATTTTGGGGGTATATGGTATAATACAATTTCAAGGGCTACAGTGTATATTATAACTAGTTTTGGGAAGCTTTTTTTTGTATAGTGCTCTTTATTTAGAAGAAAAGGAAGGCGGTATTACTCAGTCACTATGTGGTTTTAACATGTGGTCATGTTCTCATAGTGGTGTTTGGTCCTTATGTAGTGGCTTGACTGGTAATATTGTTTCTTGATATATAAGAAGTCTTAGGGGCCGTTTACATGGCACAGGACAAATACTGTTTGATTTATCCGACCAGTATTTGTACTGTTTTAGTGCCGTGCACACGGCCGCAGAGGGACGGCTTTTCTCCACGGTTTTGCTGGAGTTACATTTAATAAATATACCTGTTCTGACTTACATACAAATTCAACTTAAGAACAAACCTACAGTCCTTATCCCATTAGTAACCAAGGGACTGCCTGTATTAGGTTTTGTTTTCTAACAGTATAATGGTAATATGTGGAGTGAGATATTTTCTCCTTGGATAGTGGCATTACATGGTAACTATGGGCAACATGTATGAGTTTTGGCTTTAAATGCCAATATTCTTGCGCATCATAATAGCATAGAATGCGCCTGATTTAAGAATCTGCTCTACTGCGGGTCATAAATCAGGCACATTCTAGCACTGAGACGACATTTCTGGCTCAGGTAAACCACTTTGAAAGTGGTTTACCTGTTCCAGCGGTAATGCAGCAAGAATTGCTATACTGAAGCTATAGATTTATAGCTTCGTATGGCTCTAGTGCGCCCCGCCTCCTGCACACCCCCTGAAATTGGGCGCATTACAAAGTGCCATGGACTCTGTTTAATGCGCCTGATACTGGTGTATGGGCTATGAAAAAATATAGCGAACGGGCCAGTTTTCAGTCTTAAAAGACGCTAGACTTCTGGCGCAGTCCCGTTCATACATGTCATACATGTCACCCTATATGACTATTATTTAGTGATACTGGTAAATGTTCATTGTAAGGTGGGCCCCATTTAAAGGCTTGTTTTTGCTTTTTTTAGTTACCCCAATTTATGCATAGGTATATGTCTCCCTAATGGCAAAAACAATTGGCCTGATCTTTACCTGGTCCATACAGTGGGCCATTGATTCAAGGGATTAACAGGTTATATATGGTCATACAGCAATTTACAGAGCTGTACATGGTACATACTGCTGTGGAAGTGACAATACACGTAAGTTTATTGTCAGCCAAACATATGATTAAAACTGATTTCCCAATTGAGAGGGCAGCGGTAGTGGATCCTCTGGACCACCACAAGCGGTGGTGTTAGCCACGCCAGGGAGTGAAATCTAAGTAGGTCCAGTTTTCACCAGAGCCCGCCGCAAAGCGGGACGGACTTGCTGCGGCGGATTGCTACCCCTGATGTGACTTGCTTGTGGTGGAAGGCGAAGTGTGGCGTGGTACAAAATCGTGAAGCAAGCTCATAATCGGGGACAGGCAAGAAGGTCAGGACAGGCGGCAATGGTTCGTGGTCGAGGGACGGAGGCAAACAGTATGGTACACAGTAAATGCAGGACACTATGGACTGTTTCCTCTCACGGCACAGGGCACTATTGATTCGGCAGGGACCACAGGAAAAGGCAGGACTTAAATAGGATCAGCGCCCGGTCTAAACCAATCACTGGCGTGCTGTCCCTTTAAACTTAGTTTCAGTACCGTGCGCGCACCCTATGGGGTGAGCGCGCACCTGGCTAGCAACAAGAGTGCGCGCCCGGCCAGGAACAGGAGCGCGGTGAGGTAAGTGTGGGATAGAGCTGCGAGCGCGTCCGCAGCCCAAGGACCGGGTCGCGGCGCTGCTTGCAGCAGGGGACGCTGCAGGGGTGCCAGATACGGGGGTCATAGGGACACCTGTAACAGAATCTTTTTTTTATTTTTGGCAACTATCTTAAGAAAAGTTGATAATAGGCTCAATAGAATCAGATGTTCTAAAAGAGTATCTCTCACGTCTCTTGCCAGCATAACATGGATCATTATCTGCAATAATTTATTGCTTTTATTGATCAAAAGTCATAAAAATAACAAGACTATAGGGTTTTTCACTAATTTGTGCTATGTAGATCAGTACATGCAGCTATGTGCTCTACTTCTGCCAGACTTTCAAATAAAATAAATGTTTGCAGTACTTGATATACCACACTCCATATATACTGTCAGCGTGAAGCTAAGTAATACAGCTTCTGATGGAGTACATTGCTTAGCATTTTAACTTTTGTTATGTGCTGAAATATGTCATCTTTTATAGGCAACAGAAAAGCATAACATTTAAGAGTATTTCCTCATAAAATACAAAAATAAGTTCCAGAGTTGTCAAATTGATGACAGTTTCTGTTGTCAAATCGTAAAAAAAAATATTCAGATGTTCCTTAGCTCTATCTATTGTTAGTGAGGCTATGCAACATCCAGCATGGCACCATTGCAGTCTACAGCGGTTGTCACTCAGATTCTCCAGATATTCTATTACAATTACTCACTGCAGTGAAATAAAATAAAATAAACTCAACAAAGACTATTGCATAACTAGACAGATTTACCTTTTAGTGTTATAAAGGTGGGTTTCCACGTAATAAGATCATTACAGCCAATGAGGAGGAAACATCTTACTGCAGGCCAGGAAGTATCATTACTGCCTAGTACACCTGTGTAAATATCACTACAAATAACAATAATTCTGATGTTATTTTATAATCATGACTATCAACCATCAATTTAACGTCTTAACTTTGCAGGGATTTATTGTTCATTGCATTGTTTTTTTCCTCCCTGCCTAACCCAAAAATATGACTTTTTATTTTTCCATCTTCATAGATGTATAAGGGCTTATTTTTGCAGGGTACAGTGTAGTTTTTTTGTGCCTTTTTTATGATACATCTGCTAAAAATACCTTTTAGCTTAGTCAGTCAGTGCAATTTATAAGCTATCTGCAGGCACTAGAACTTATAGCTAGGCAGGATTTGAGAGTTGCAGCTGCACCTAATTTGCTTATATTCATGCAAGACTGACTATTTAAATGGCGTGTTGGATCTGTTTTTAGATGCGTGTTTGGATCCGTGTTTTGGACGCTAAACTAACCCAAACAGTGTGCAGTGTGATTCTACATTGCGGCGTTGAGTGCTTACATGCATCTTTGTGATACATCTTTCGGATCCGTTCAAAGAATTGTCATGTCAATTCTTGATCCGAAAGATGCAGCAGGCTTATTTAAAACTATAGGGTGCTTTCCTGTTGCAGCCAAAATGCGGCCAAACACGCACCTCCGTGTTGGATGTGTTTTGGAAGTAATTTACGCAGCGCTTTTGGATGCATTTTAGAGATCCAAAAACGATCCAACATGCTGTGTGAACATACCCTAAGAGTTAAGTTTTAGCCTGAATAGGCAGGAATTAGTTTAGCTTGGGAAAAAAATTGGCAATCCACTTTTTTGGAGAACTGGTTGATTTTGTTGAGTTAGCCAGCCAGCTAAATTTGGATAATTTCTATAGTAATTCTCTTATTCGATACACAAAATGGCCAAAATAAACACAATTTTGTCATTGGGATAAATGATGTTATATTTTAAGAGCTTGGACTTTTCAGGACACGGTAATGTAAATAATGTGTAACATTTTTATTTTTTTATTTCATTAGTATTGGCAAAAGGGGGTGTTTTGAGTGTTTTAATATTTAATTTTTTTTTCTTATTTTTAAAACTTGTTTTTAGCTGGTACTTTTAGTTCCTCCTTTGAGTTCTTAACCACTAGGTGGTGTGATTGCTTTTACACTGTTCTGCAATAATAATATATTGCAGGACAGTGTATCAATATGGCACTTTTATGGCACTATGTAATAGGAGTAGCAACATAGCAGTCATTGAGACCTTCATTAGGCCCTCTGCTGCTATGACAAAAGCTTGTCACCCTGCAATCTCGTTATGGACGGTGGCGTGATAGGGAACCTGGACGGTGTTCCTTATTGTACTCCTTTAGATGACATCTAAAAAGTTTAAAGGTCAGAATCTTCAATCTTGACTTCTAGCAGAAGGTCTCGGGTGAAATCAACAGTCATTACCAGCAGCATATGTAGTGGACTCACCCAGTAAGCCCTCTTAACCGCACAATGATGTAGAGGTATGTCATTTCATGTTAAGGGGTTAATGTTTATTACTGATCTTCTCCTTTATTCACACTGGCCAACTGTTGTGATTTTTTAGAAGCATTCCTGCTAATGGCTTAGCAGGAATAGGCCTTAAAAAAGTTAAATTACTCCTTTTGGCTCCTTTGTCTATGGTAGGGTGTAGTAGGAGAGCCATATTAGAACACTTCTGCAATACTATTAGTAGAGATGGGCGAGTTGATTCTAACGAAGTGGAATTCGTTTAGAATTTCAGGAAAACTTCGTTCGGAACGAAGTCGACTTTGGGGGTACTTCACTGAACGAAGTGTGCTTTGATTGATAAAATGGCTGCGAGCACATGGCGTTCCATGGGCCCAAAAGAACTCTGGGAGAAGAAGGGCATAGCCTGCATGACATGTGCAGAGAATAAGCCAATCAGAGACCGGCGGATTCGTGACGTCCCGACGGCACAAATATAAGACCGGGCCGCGACGCTGGGAGCTCATACCGCTCTCAACTGTAACTGATTAGGGAAGGTGCTGGCCACGCGGCGCTTATGATAACTGAATACTAAAGAACTCATTTTTATACAAAACGATTTTTTGGGGGGTGTCCCTCAGCTTGTTCTCAGAGACTGCTTTCTCTTAACGTTCTTATTTCTGAATTTTGTGGGGTATATGATCTGAAGACCCAGTGTGCTTCCAGTGCACAGCTGCATATACATTTAATGCTTCTGCTCACAGCACATTGATATCCAAGGGTGGATCTAAGCCAGTTCCTGTTGTATCGATTAAAGAAACAGCTTTTTACCAATACAAATACCACTTCATTTTTGGCTGCTCATTCTTTTGCGCAATTTACATCCAGAGGTTAATTAATATTTTCTGCAGTTGTACTTCAGTAAAAGAAACTGTTTTTCACCGCCACAGAAAAATTCTGTAGCATAATTTATATCCGAAGGTTAATTAAGCCTGTTAGTGCTTTTATATTCAGTAAAATACACAGAGTTTTTTAAACGGCACATACAAAGTCAATTTTTTCCTGCCCATTTGTGGAGCGCAATTATATCCAAGGGTTATCAAGCTCTTAGTGGGTTCATATGGAGTCAAATACAGGTGTGTATTTATCATATACAGATATCTTCATCAAAACATGTCTGTACAATTTTAGAACTAACAGTATGTCAGATAGAGAGGTGGCAGGCTCTTTACCTGCGTGGCAGTTGGCATAAACATTTCCTTAAGCAGGTCCAGGTCGAAGCACAGCAAGGGACGTTGCACATGGGTACTCGGTGGGGCCCACAACTTCCCGCTGTCATCTAGCGGCCCGTGTGCTGACTAGCAAACCTCAAGGGTTCTTGATTGGTTGACTAGGTCTCCACTCCTCCTCAGATGACATCAGACAACCCCAGCTAAGAGTCGGTGTATCGTCAGACACAACCCTTTATTGGCATGGCCTTGGAGCGGGTCAGCGGCCTCTCACCTGTCCTCAAACCCTCCTCTGTCCCATTCCGTTCCCTCAGCCAGAGATCTACTAGTGGTCCTGGGGCTCAGCCTCACATATAGCGAGAGAAGAACAATTTGATGAGCTGTCCTCAAAGCAGCTACTTGCAGCGAAGAAAAGGGGCCAATATCCCCTGCTTCTTGCAGTAGGCGGCACAAGTATAGACTGTGGAGAGTGGCATGGGCCGGTCCATTGCGTTGGTGAGGGGTCTAGCCTCCTGCATACCAGACCGGTGAGAGACAGCAGTGACGATGAAACACAAATAGAGTGATGATTGTAGCCCACCGCACTTGGTAGCCTGGTGAAGCAAGGGCTATCATCATCGTCAGGAGGAGAGGGCGTCAGCTTGCGCGTCAGCAGCGGCGCAGCCAGCAAGGTGGGTTGTGTGGGCCGTACGAGTCAGCAGGGTACGCAGCATGTGAGGTCGAGAGAGCCAAAGTGGCCCACGGTAAAAACCCCTTCGCAGTCCAAAAAAGTATGTGGCGACCAGGGGCTCAGCGAGGCAGCGGCGGTAGTAAGTCACCAGTGCGGTAGCGTTTGGCGTAAAATCAGATACTCGGACGGTTGTGCAGTTCTTTTAGCTAAGACACCGAAGGAGCCGAAATGGTTATATGTAGAATCTGTGGGCAGAAAGAGAAGGGCGGTTTTTTTTGCGTGGCCCGAGAGCTACATTGTTGGCACCACACAGCCCTGCTCAACACATGCATTAGTCACCCTTGCCCGTAGCTGGGAGAACCGTGCTCAGATGGGTGTCCATCTGCCGCCGCAGCAACAGCAAGCAGCAGCGCCCAGTGGCACGTCATGCCATTGCAGCCAGTCAAGGACTCCACCACCTCTGCAGAAAGGGAGCTGTTTCCCTCTTTGACATACATCTCCCAGGTCCAGAATGCTCCTGCTCCTCGCTACTCCATCGGCGCCACAGTCATTCAGCAAGGCGATTGCAAAAGAACAACATATGTGTCCAACCATCCTAAGTCAGCAGCTGACCGGCTCCTGTCCAAGTTGTTGGTACGTGCAGTCCCTCCCTTTTCAAATGGGTGGAACTCTGCACCTTCAAGAACTAATGGCTTGTGCCGAGCCGAGATGGAGAGTTTCAAAGCCGTAATTTCTTTTCCAAAAAGGCAGTACCAGCACCTTCATAAATATGTAGAACAGAAAGTGCGCCAGTCCTTGAGCTTATCAGTTTGTTCCAAGGTGCATGGCAGCGACGGACGTCTGGACTGTAACTACTGGTCAGGGCCAGTACATGTCCTTTACGGCCCACTGGGTGAATGTGCTTCCTGCCCAGGAACACAAAAAAATGGGACAGGAGACGCAGCTTTCTCTTCCACGTTGTCAAACTGCGGCTCCTGCGCCAATGTCCGCCTCCTCCTCCTCCACCACCACCATCTCAGCCTCCACAAGTACTGCTCCATCATACCACATGTGTAGGGCACAGCGGTGTCACGCAGTTCTACACCTGGCTTGCCTCGGCGAACGAAGTCACACAGGGGAGGAACTGCTCCGCGTCATGCAGCAAGAAATCGATGTGTGGCTTTCTCCGCGCCAACTGCAAATCGAACCATGGTGACGGACAATGGGAGGAACATAGTGTCCGCGCTGCACCGAGGAGGGATGGTCCATGCGCCCTGCATGGCGCATGTGTTCAATCTGGTTGTGAAAAGGTTCCTGAAGTCTTCCACCGATCTTCAGAAGATTCTGAAAATGGCCAGGAAACTGTGCATGCACTTCATCCATTCCTACAAAGCCAGGAACACCCTCCTCGAATTGCAGCGGCAGAACGGCCTCCCCCAACACACTCTGATATGCGATGTTTCCACCCGTTGGAATTCCAGCCTGCACATGTTGGACCGACTGTATGAACAGAGAAAGGCCATTAACGATTTTTTGATGATCCAGGCGGACAGAGTACTCCCCTGTGTAACTTTGATGTCAGCCAGTGGCAGCTCATGCGTGACACCTGCCGTTTGTTGAGGCCATTCGAGGAGGCCACGTTATTTGTCAGTCGCCAGGACTACGGAATGAATAACGTCATTCCACTGCTTCATGTCCTGGAACAGATGCTGAAAAATCTGTCTGGGCAGGGGACTGGAGACGTGGCGACTACATCTCGCGGCCACATGAGTCCGGTGGGGACTGAAATGGAGGAGGAGGAGGAGGACATTGGAGCAGAAGCATTGTCTGGTGAAATGAGTGGATTTTCTACCCAGGTGACAAGAGAGGAGGAGCAGGAGCAGCTGGAGGAGGTAGATGGAGATGAGAAGACGAGGCAGATGACCCGCAAGCACCGTGGCAGTATACAGTGGAGATGGAGGCAGGGAGCCCTCGGAGTCACTTGTGCAATGGCCCGCAGCATGCTGATTTGCCTGGCTAGTGACAGCCAATAGTCAGCATCCGGCAGAGGGATGACTTCTGGCTCTCCACCCTATTGGACCCTCGCTACCGGTCCAAAATGGGAGCCTTTTTCCCAGCTATTGAGAGGGAGGACAAACTCAAATATATAGGGAAATCCTCCTAGTCAGTTGGCCGCTGCCTATGTGTGGCATCGTCCCTCCTCTGACAGTCTGACCGGGGGTTCTTCAGCGCTCCACGTACTACTGCGCGGCTGCTGGGGGAAGGTGGGGGGTAGGAGCAGTACCAGCTCCATCACAGCAACCTAAGTCTGGAGTCACTGATGAGCACTTCCTTCACCCGCCTAGTGAGGAGGGCAGTCGCCATCGCAGGACCTGGAGCAGCCCTGAACCAACAGGTGGTGGCCTACTTGGACAGCACTCTGCCACCCCAGTTAGAAGATCCGCTGGACTACTGGCAGCCAAACTGGATGTGTGGCCGCAACTTGCCGAGTTTGCAGTGGAGAAGCTGTCCTGCCCGGCCAGTAGTGTGGCATCAGAGCGGGTGTTCAGTGCGGCGGGGGCCATCGTTACCCCCAAGGAGAACCCGCTTGTCCACGGGAAATGTGGAACGACTGACCTTTGTCAAGATGAATCTCGGCGTGGAATCGGCCAGGATTTCCACACATACCAATGCCTTAGGCGTCAGACTAACATCACCAGAACCCACACTGTGAGAAATGGAGTCTGGGTTCAAATTACCTTCCTAAGCACTATTCTGATGCCGCCACCTCCCCTGATGCCACCATCTGCAGACAATTCTTCATCTGCCACCAAAATCTTTACCAGGGACTGGTATTGCCCATCATCTCCACACTCTGTCATTGTGCCACTGTCTGACCTCATGCTGCTGCTGTGGCTGCTGCCGTGACCTACACACTTGGTCATTGTCCACTCTGTGCCCTTACTCCTGTTTTTTCCACCTCCAGAATGTCCATTGTGCCACTCTCTGACCTCATGCTGCTGCTGTTGTTGCTCGCTGCCAGTGACCTTCCACACTCGTCATTGTGCCACTCTTTGGCTAGCTCCTGTTTTCTGCCACCTCCAAATGTCATTGTGCCGACTGTCTGACCCATGCTGCAGCTGCTGTGCCCTCCATCCACTGTAGTCATTGTGCCTCTCTGTGGCCTACTCCAGTTTTTTGTTGGCCACCCTTCCAGAATGTCATTGTTCCACTGTCGACCTCATGCTGCTGCTGTGGCTGCTGCTTGTAACCTCCACACTGTGTCATTGTGCCACTCTGTGGCCTACTCCATTTTTCCACCCCTCCAAATGTCATTGTGCCCACTGTCTGACCTCTAGGCTGAGCCACCAGTCACCTCCACCTCTGTCATTGTGCCACTTCGAGGCCTACTACTGTTTTTGCCACTCCAGAATGTCATTGTGTCCACTGTCTGCACCTCATGCTGCTGCTGTCGTTGAACCTCCCACTGTGTCATTGTGCCACTCTGTGGCCTACTCCAGTTTTTGCCACCTCCAGAAATTCATTAGTGCCTCTACCGTGACCTCATGCTGCTGCTCGCCAGTGGACCCTCCACACTGTGTCCATTGTGCCACTGTCTGACCTCAGTGCTGCTGCCACTGTCACCATTCCAATCACTGTCATTGTGGTCACTCTTGGTGCCTACTACTTTTGCCACACCATCCAAATGTCCATTGTGCCACTGTCTGACTCATCTGCTGCTGCCGTGAACCTCCACACTCTGTCCATTGTGTCTCTCTGTGCCTACTCCTTTTTTTCCACATCAAGAATGTCATTGTGAAACTGTCTGAACTCATTCTGCAGCTGTGGCTACTGCCATAACCTCCACACTGTGTCACACTGTGTCCACTGTGCCACTCTGTGCTTACCCAGTTTTTTTTTTGCCACCTCCAGAATGCCATTGTGCCCACTGTCTGACCTCATGCTGCTGCTCGGCTGTCACTCCACAGTGTCAGGATGTGTGCCACTCTGTGGCCTACTACCAGTTTTGCACTCCAGAATGTCATTGTGAAACCTGTCTGACCTCATGCTGCTCGCTGGCCTTGCACCTCCACACTGTGTCATTGTGCACTTCTGTGGCCTACTCCCAGTTATTGCCATCTCCAGAATGTCATTGTGCCACTGTCTGACCTCAATGCTGCTGCAGTGGCTGTGCCGTAACCTCCACAACTGTGTCCGAGTTGTGCCACTCTGTGGGGCCTACTCCAGTTTTTGCCATCTCCAGAATGTCATTGTGCCGATTGCTGACCCATGCCTGCTGCCACACTGTCACCTCACACACTCTGTCATTGTGCCACTCCTGTGGTCTACTACTGTTTTTGCCACCTCCAGAAATAGTCCTTATGTGCCACTGTCTCTGACCTCATGCTGCTGGGTCGTGCAGTGGAACTCCACACTGTGTCATTGTTCCACTCTGTTGGCCTACTCCTGTTTTTTAGCACGGTCCAGAATGTCATTGTGCCACTGTCCTGACCTCATGCTCTGCCTGCCGTGAACTCCACACGGTGTCATTGTGCTCTCTGTGGCCTACTCTGTTTTGCCACCTCCAAATTGTCATTGTGCACTGTCCTGACCTCATGCTGCTGCTGTTGTGTGCCTGCTGCCGTGACCTCCACACTCTGTCATTGTGCCACTCTGTGGACTATCTCCTGTTTTTGCCACCCTCCATGAAGTCATTTTGTGCCACTGTCTGACCTCATGCTGCTGCTGCGTGCCCTCCCACACTGTGTCAATTGTGCCTCTCTGTGCCGTACTCCGAGTTTTTGGCCGAACTCAGATGTAATTGTTCCACTGTCTGACCTCATCTGCTGCTGTGGCTGCTGCTGTGTAACGCCTCCACACTGTGTTCATTGTGCCACTCCTGCTGTGCCTACTCCAGTTTTTGCCACCTCCAGAATGTCATTGTGCCACTGTCTGACCTCATGCTGGCTGCCACCATCACCTCACTCTCTGTCATTGTGCCACTCTGGGGCCTACTCCTGTTTTTGCCACTGTCCAGAATGTCATTGTGCAACAGTCGAACCTCATGCTGCAGCTGTCTGACCTCCAAACTGTGTCATTGTTCCACTCTTGCCTACTCCTCCAGTTTTTGCCCACCTCCAGAAAGTCATTGTGCCTCGTCAGACCTCATGCTGCCTGCTCGCCGTGACTCTCCACACTGTGTCCATTGTGCCACTGTCTGACCCTCATGCGTGCTGCCACTGTCACCTCCAATCTCTGGTCATTGTGTCACTCTGTGCCTACTATACTGTTTTGCCACCTCCAGAATGTCATTGTGCCACTGTCCTGACCTCAGCTGCTGCTGACGTGACTCCACACTCGACATTGGTCCCTCTGTGGCCTACTCCTGTTTTTTGCCACCTCCAGAATGTCATTGTGAAACTGTCTGGACCTCATGCCTGCGCTGTGGGCTGCTGCCATAACCACCACACTGTGTCACTGTGCCACTCTGTGGCTTACTCCAGTTTTTGCACCTCCAGAATGCCATTGTGCCACTGTCTGACCCTCATTCTGCTGCTGCCGTCACCTCCACACTGTGTCCATTGTGCCACCTGTGGCCTACTCCAGTTTTTGCCACCTCCAGAATGTCATTGTGAAACTGTATGACCTCATGCCTGCAGCTGCCGTGACCTCCACACTGTGTCATGTGCCACTCTGTGGCCTACTCCAGTTTTGGCCATTCTTCCAGAATGTCCATTGTGCCACTGTCCTGCCTCATGCTGCTGCGTGGCTGCTGCCGTAACCTCCCACACTGTTCGTGTGCCACTCTTGTGGCCTACTCCAGTTTTTTGGCCATCTCCAGAATGTCATTGTGCCATTGTCTGACCTCATGCTGCTGCCACAGTCACCTCCAACTCTGTCAATTGGCCACTCTGTGGTCTACTACTGTTTTGCCACCTCCAGAAATGTCATTGTGCCACTGTCCTGACCTCATGCTGCTGCTGCGCCGTGAACTCCCACACTTGTGTCATTGTTGCCACTCTGTGGCCTACTCCTGTTTTTTGCCACCTCCAGAATGCATTGTGCCACTGTCCTGACCTCATGCTGCTGATGCCGTGAACTCTACACGGTTGTCATTGTGCCACTCAGTGGCACTACTCTGTTTTGCCACCCCCAGAATGTCATTAGTGCCACTGTCTGACCTCATGCTGCCAGTGGCTGCCGCCCGACACCATCCACACTCTGTCCACTGATTTGCCACCATGAGCCCTCAGCTTGTTTATTTCCAGCTTTCGCTGGCATGACTTTATCAGGCTACATTCCCGCTTCAGTATTTTGGTCAGTTTGCCTCCTTAAGTGCCCAGGGAATTTTTTAGTGAAGCGCATTCTAAGAGCGGTCGGCAGTCATATGTGTGACATACTAAAAAAACATGTAATGAAGACCAAACCAAGCTCCTCTGCATATTTTTAAGCATGGCACAACGTTCTACGCAGGCTCTGTGCAGCCTGAAAAAGCGTTGTTAACTGCGATCGTCCCGAAGTAATTCGGACCGAATTTATTTTTGTCGGGAAATTCGGCGAAGTGACCGAACCGAATTTTTGAGAAATTCGTCCATCTCTAACTATTATATTGCAGAATAGCGTACAGGTGATTGCAATCCCTAGGGATCTCTCACCCCCTATTGGTCACGTATCCCAAAGGGAAAAATAAGTTATGGGTCTTAGAAGGCAAAAATAAATTGAACGTAAATAAAAATCGCTGTGGCAGAAAGGTTAACAAGGTGAATACAGAACTTTTTGTTAGTCTGTACATCTGGCTTTTTTTTTATTTGGACAATCTTTTTAATATGGAGATGCCCTGTAACTATATTTTGGATCACCTGTGTTAAAGATGATAAACATATTCAATTTACTTTTTTCACACTAGTGAGAGCAGGGTATGAGCTAAACATAAAGAAAAAAAAGAAAAAAAAAACATGAAATAATACTGTAAATATTTTTCAGATCTTGTTTTTAAATTTATACAAGTGACAGACAATGCATTTCTTCAATGTTCTATGCTACAGAGATGGAAACAACTCTCTTGTACTATGTTACTAGAATATATAGGGCCACATTTATAAAAACTGTCTAGGTCTAAAATTCACTTTGTTGCCCACAGCAACCAACCAGAGCGCCCCTCTCATTTTTTCAAGAGCATTATATGAAATGAAATGGGCACTTTGATTTTTTGCTATGGGCATCAAAGAGAATTTTAGACCTAGACAGTTTGCATACATGTGGCCTATAATGTTATTTTTTTTTAAATATCTGCTCAATACATTCAACATTTTTGCAGTGTCGTAAAAATGATGATCTTTCCCGAAAATACCCACACCAGAAAAAAGCCCTGCAGCGAGCATGATTATAATTATGTCTCCTCTATTCAGACACATATACTCGCCTAATTAAACAACATTTTGGACGTCATAGAGGAAGTTTGTTTAGTCTCTTCCAATCTAGGAACGTGTTTTTATAAGTTGCCTCTCAATCTCTTCCAGGTGCTTTTATAATGAAGAACCTAATTGAAGTTTACAGTATGTCCCGATAAACATTGCAGGTTTAAGAAAACAGCCAGATCAGATTGTTTAATAAAGCGTACATTGTGATATATGAAGAAAGGAAATAGTTATTGAATTACACAGCAACCTATCAGCACTTGCTAGCAATGCAGACAATGATTAAGTGCATTTAAGTGCTTTTTCATTCATCAGAATGTTTATTATTAGCTGTAGGAAGATTTTTGCAAACACTTTACGTATTTCACAAAGGATTCAAATGCTTAACCAATAAGCTCTTCAGCTTTGAACTATGATAAAATGTAAGCAATACACTAACTACATTTTGCATGTAGTCGAACTATAAATAGTGTTCAAAGAGGAAAACAAGCCTTAGAGAGGAGATCAACCATGCTAAAGCATTTGACTGGCATCTATAAGACTGATATAAGATGTCGATAATTTTCATACACCAGTCAGTCATAAGGATAAGTTCATATCTGAACGTTACCCTTCATGGGCGCTATAAGTCTGGATGCCTGCAGTTATCCTGATGTATACGATAGCACATCTATCTGGAATGAGGGTGTGCTTGCTTACCTCTCCACCCCTTCATGCAGCTAAGAAGCTGTGTGGTCCTTTTCTAGGGCATGCACACAGTTCCTCACTGCCTTATAAGACCAGCGTGTGCCATCCAACTTTTCTAGGTCTAATCACCTGTCACCTGACCCTTTTCCAAGAGAGACGGCCAGATTTATTCTTTGCAAGTTTGTTGTTTCTACTCTGCATTTGTCTAGTGTTACTGTTCACAAATTTTTTCTTTTCTGAGCATGGTTTGTCTAATGACCTCTTCACTTGTCTGATTCCTGTCCTGACCTCCAGCCTGTTCCCCATTTAAAGTATGAAAGAACTCCACCTGTCCAGATCTTCTGCTTGTGATCTTACCACAACTCTGCCTATTTCCTCTGTATTACTCCTGTACGTGAGCTGACATTGCAAGTGACCACATTGAGTGTAGCAACCTTGGAGTTTCCTGCAGCAAAGCCTCGATCCTTTGTACAAGCAATTAACGGGTGAAAACCAGGAGGCTTTTAGGTTATGCTCCTCAATGTAGTCACATGCCAAAGCTCGTTGCTAAATTGGTGAGCATAAAATTATGCATACATGAAAATAAGTAAATATAATTAAGTTGTGACTGTGTTTGCTCTGTCATTAAACCTGGTGAACCACACTTATCTATCCCAAAGGTCATGTATTGCCAAAAACAAAGCAAACGTAGTTACAATTGAATTTGGTAATCATAAGAATCGACTTTGACAAGGAACAACCAGTTCTCGCTTGATGACAAGGAAAAATATTTCCAAAATAGCAGGTCTTCTAGGGTGTTTTCAGTATACAGTGGTTATTACATCAGGTGTAGTGTTGAGCGATTATTATCGACAAAGTTGAAATCGGCACAGTTTTTATGGTTTTTATGGTGATCGGATTTTTTAGATCATGCGATAATTTAGGTTAAAATCTGTGCATCATTTTATTAAATCGCGCCTTTTTCGGCGCTTCCTGTAATTTTGGGGGGCCAGCAAATCAGATTACAGAATAGAGCAGGGTGAGATGTGTGTGGGGACGTCATGACTGGGATGTGTATGGTTGCGATTGGCTGGAAAAATCACATGACCTCCTTTTACATAGAAAAGCGTTTCCTGTTCAGCCTCAGTGTCTCTCAGCGTCTCAGAGCAGAAGGACGTGCGCTCTGCTTGTGTCCAAAAAGCTCAGCGAAATATTATATTTCTTCACAGAGAAACCTCTACTATTAGCTTGATCCTTACAATTTGTTAGATTAGAGATTGGGAAGATTTTATATGTTAGGTAGAGATTTTTTAAGGGGCAATCTTT